>CAIGRN010107827.1:0-10736 GCA_903798345.1 Fraxinus anomala | reverse complement strand
TTTGAAAAGAAATAGAAGTCAAAGTATATCTAGCTGGATTGACTTCCTTACTAATCAAGTTAGTCACTTGACTGAGCACATGACACTATTGACTAGAATTAACTCCGCTTCTAGAAAAGTTTTGGTGAAGAAGAGTGATTTGAGAGATTATGAATCTGATCACGGTGCTCTTCGTGGTAAGGGTGTCTCTGTACCTTAATAAGTATGTACTTTGATGCATGTTTTTGCATTGTTCATGGTATCTACATATTCATGTATGCATTCTAAACTTTATTTTTTTGCATTTTATTTATTATCTAGAAAAAAAATTGAAAAAGGAAAATATTTTTTATTTTTATTTTTGGACATGTTATTTTGTGAACAAGTACTAGTTATGTTTATAATTGGTAAATTAAATTTTCATTAATTTGTTTAGAACTTGTTTAGAGTACTTAGAATATGTTAATACATGTATTTTACACTGCACATATTAGACTCTTGTAAGTGGGTTTTGACCGCGTATTTGAGATTTGAGATGACGGGCATCTATTTGGTGTGAATTGACTTTAAATATGAAATAACTTTTAAACTAGTTGACCTAAACTTTTGTATATTCTCCTTAAAAGAAAGATTACTTTTGAGTTTCAAAGAAAAAATTTTGAATTACATAAAATATTGTGACAATTTTATACTTTTCTTCATAGCCTATATGACTTGAGTGATAAAGCTTGCAGGGTATCTTAATGCCTGGTGCCCTATAAGTCATCTGGCTTTGAAGTTATCGTCCTAAAACTCGTTATAGAGGTTATGTAGACTTACGGGAGTCAGTTGATATATTTGTTTGAATTTTATTATTGATATAGTTTTGTGTTTTATCTATATTGATATAAAATTTTATGGTTTATTTCTAAATTTATAATTCACATGATATTACATGTTTCAGTGTTACACATGTTTTATTATGTGTTTTATTTAACTTAATTATATGATTTTAATTTTGTTAGTTTCCTCTTACTTTCATGTGGTATTATGGTTTTCATATGCTTCAAGAAACAAGTTGACATATATTATTGAAGAAAATTTTGAAAAGTTTATTTTTGGTTAGTTTTAGACTTAATGACTTTGAAATAAATGATTTGTCACGGAATGTCAAAGAGGGAGATTGTTAAGTCCAAATTATATAATTGACAATTTCTAAATTTACAATTGGCAATTTTTTTAATCAAAATCAAGATTGAATTGTATTAGGAGTTTATCGAGTTGTAATTAAAGTCAAAATATGAGTTATTAAATTCTTATTAAAGTCAGAAGATTTTGGGTTAGGAGTATAGTTCAAGGAGTAAAAAAGACCACATATGATCAAGGGAATACAATTAGAAGTTTAAAGAGTGTCAAAGAGCTGTGTTCTAAATTCTCAATCGCAACTTGCAATGCATTTTTCACGTAGAAAACATTGGAATTTGGACAATGCTATTTCTAGAAGAATTGTATTCCAATGAGTTATCTTTCTAACTCATTTTGAATCACCTCAATCGGATATTGGGAGAGAAAATTATGATAAAAATACTGATGATTGCTCGACTGCTGCTCGCCTGTCGCTGGCTTGGCGCTCGAGCGACGGTCAATGTTCAGAAATTTGTTTTGTTTCAAACACTTGATTTTTCAATCCCGTTTCATCCCAAACACTTTTCCCTATATATATCATATCATATGAATGTCCAAAAGCATTGGATCATATTTATTTTATAGAAATCTTTCATTTGAAGATCCAAAACATTCATTGATTCCAAGATTTATTCTTCCAAAACATATTTTGTTGAATCAAGCTATATTGTTTTATATTAAATCATAGATCAAAACACACATGATCTATTGATCAAACACCAAATCACTTAATCCACCGGAGATAAATTGATACCAAGGATCGGGAGCTGTTGCAGAAGCACAAATTCAGGAGTCGGGATCTGGTGTTAGGAGCACTCAGTTCAGGAGGGTTAAGGTATAAACCAGGAGTCTAGATTTGTTTTGAAGGTGCACACCTCCAAAAAATCAAGGGAGACTGTAGGAATTGAGGTAAGAAGTTCTATGGGGTAGACAAGTCTAGATCGTACTGTAAGTTTGTTTCGATTTATAGTGGATTATTGACTGACAAAGTGTCCGAAGTCTTTACCTAGTTGGGGTTTCTCCGTTATTATTTTTGGTGTTTTTTAGTACTTTAATTATTGATTGTGGTATTAAAATTTAGGATAAATTGACTTGTTTGATCAAATCATCTAAAAACAATTAAAAAGTGACTTGTCGCTTTTAATTGTGTAATTCCGCACGTGGGTCTAAATAATTTAAAACTTAAATCTCTGCAGGCTCTTCCTTATGTTCGTTGTATAGGGGAGTCATCGCCAATGACAAAAGAACGTACCTATTTTGAAACAACAACGCTAAAGGAGCATGGTCGCTTGTGTCCTGACCTTGTTCCTGAGGTTTACCATTTCGACAGTTCGATGTGTTTAATTGGCATGCGGTACATTGAGCCTCCTCATATAATCCTAAGAAAGGGGTTGATTGCTGGGATTGAGTATCCATTGGTTGCGGAGCACATGTCAGACTATATGGCTAAAACTCTATTCTACACGTCCCTTCTGTATCTTACAACAACAGATCATAAAAGTGCAGGTAAGCAATTTTCATGGTCTTGTACAAATAGGTTTATTTATTTTCTACTTAATAACATATTCACAATGTCAATTTATTCTGTTTTATTTTTTAATGATTATCTAACAGTTGTACTAGATCTACACTTGACTGCAATTGTCTATCAGAAAGTTGTACTAGAATTTTAGAATGTGATAACTCTGCTGGAAGCTTTCTGTTTAGTCATTGCAGACCCCTAAGGTACAAATTTGTCAATTGCTTAGGTTGGCCTTTTGTGTTCCGTGCCTTAGTTTCATGGCCTTCACACCTTATCTTTTCTGATCAGCACCACTGTCATTTCCATTCATGTTCTCTCCTTGTCTTCTCCTCCCTTTGCTATTCAGTATTAATTCTCTTCCTGGGTTCCATTCTCTGCTAGATTTAAGAAATAATTATGAGTTTCAGCTCGTACATCAAGTAATGTTGGACTTCGGAACATACCTGCTAGGCTGATTTTGCACGTTGATGGAGAAAATTTGTCCTTGTTAGTGAATCTTAACCATATTAAATGCTTGGATATACTTGCCTCGTTAATACCTCAATGCTTTTGCAGTTGCTAAATATTGTGGAAATGTGGAGTTATGCAGACTCACTGAGCAGTATGTCTTTTCTGACCCTTACAAAGTGTCTGAACATAATCGTTGGACATCTCCTTATCTTGATTCTGATGCTGAAGCAGTTCGGGGGGATAACATTTTAAAGTTCGAAATTGCTGAGCTAAAATCAAAGTAATCTGCAGCGCGTTAAAATTTAGTTCTTTATACTGCATTTTGTTAATTTTTCAATAGAATGTGGAATTTTTCCTTACGTTTGTTTGGTAATCTTCCAGATTCTGTGAAAAAGCCCAAGCTCTTATACATGGTGATCTCCATACAAGTTCTGTCATGGTTACTGGAGATTCAACTCAAGTTATAGATCCAGAGTTCGGTTTTTATGGGCCAATGGGATATGATATTGGAGCCTTTATTGGGAATTTGATTTTAGCTTACTTTGCACAAGATGGACACGCTCTCTGTGGGAATGATCGAAAGGTGACTCCACATCCCTTTTCATCTTCACTAATGTTCTGACTATCTATCTTTGAGTTTTTTGCAGTAATTCCCTGCTTCTCCTGTACATGTTTTTTCAGGATATTTTTATTTCTAGACATAAGCGTGTCTTCAGTTTGCTCATCTCTATCCAACCCCTTAGAAATAGCATCTTCTAGAATTTTCCTTCTCCTAGTTGCTTGCTAGATTGCTTTCACTCCAGTTTGTCTTATCATGCATATAGTAAATAAATTACTTGTATCTATACATGTCATGATGAGAGGAAATGCCTGAAATTAATAAATCAGTTGTATACTCGACACACTTGGGCACATAAATCTACCCCACCCTGGATTTTTAGTTTGAAAGCAGGATTTATTGTAAAAAAAAATTCAATTTTGTTAGTGAGGTTCTTGGACGAATTTGTTTCTGGAGTGAAGTTGAATGGCTGTTTTGAGATATACCCTTAAGATGTATCTGCAGAATTAATCCTCGGTGTGGCTACGTGTTGTAGTAAACTAGTAACATCTCAGTGGTTCTCCTTTTTTCACGAACATTGTGGTTGGGAGACAATTTCTCCTTTTAGGCTCTATTCTTTGCAACTTCCTTTTTAGATCTTATGTATCATCATGGTAGACGATTTGGGATTTATTTACCTCTTTGGTCTTCTTCCTAAACTTCTACGTCGTTTTTTGCTTTGCAAAATTTCCTTGACTATGACTGTTAGGAATGTTTGTATTCAGATCCATATTTTAATGGAACTAATGCCAGTTCAATCTATTTGCCCTTTCGTAAGAATCACAAGATATCCAGCAGAATACTTAATGAACTTAATTCAGTAGCTTATCAGTGAAAAAATTCTTCTATTGCAGCCGTATAAAGTATGGATTTTGAAGACTATAACAGAGACTTGGAACCTCTTCTATAAAAAGTTTACTGCTCTTTGGGATGAACACAAGGATGGTCCTGGAGAGGCATATCTTCCTGCAATTTATAATAATCCAGACGTGCAGTTGCTTGTAAAAAACAAATACATGAAAGAACTTTTCCACGACACTCTTGGATTTGGGGCTGCCAAAATGATAAGGTTAGGCGGGCTTATCTCCTCTGTGAATTAGATTCTCAACATTGCTTTTTTTATTGTGCCTTCTGCTGATTTTATCTCATATCTGCGGTGACTTCTATTGGTGTTGAGTTAACATCATAATATCGGTGTTTGTAAATCAAGAGCTTTTGTTGCTCGTTTATGTACAGATGTCCGAATAATTCTTTCCAACGCTGTCAAATTTTCTTGTTGCTTGTTAGAAAGCTGATCTTAGTTGGAATTATCATTAAAGATCAGCTCGAGTTTTTCCTGACATCTGATAAACACACATTCTTGATTTGCAGGAGAATTGTTGGATTAGCTCATGTGGAAGATTTTGAATCAATCAAAGAGGCTAAGAAACGAGCTGATTGTGAACGAAAAGCTCTTAACTTTGCCAAGAATCTTCTCAAGGATAGAAGAAACTTCCAAAGCATTAGTGAAGTGGTTTCTGCAATGGAGCAACTCGATTCACAATAAACTAGTTATCGACATAATTTTCAACTTTACAACCAAGGTTCTTCACTACTTCTCATTATATATAAATATCTCATAGATTTTTCTTATTTCTGTAAAATTTTATTTCATATTCTGAACAAAGACTCTGAGGCTGGAATATTACCATACTTGGCCTTGTACTCCTTCCACACCTCATCTAAAGGTTTTCCTAACAACTCATGGAAATAATCATCCCTATACACATATCTCATTTTATTGTTCAATTTAACGGTAAATCCGTCTCTTAATCTGTCACAATATTCTAAAAATCTTTCCGTGACACCATATCCCTCGTCCCATTTTTCACCTACACCTGGACTAGGTCTCGTCTCGTAATTAATATTCTATTTTACCATTACGTAGTCTGCTATCCCTTCGGTTAGTCCATGGGGGCGGTCCCATTATCGGACCATTGGAATATGTGTGTCATTTCATTGTACATTAATGAAGTGAACCCAATTCTTGCCTTGCCTAGTGGAAAGGATTGTATGGCTAATTTAGCACTGACGTATATGTTGTTGTTACCACTTGTTTCGATCATTGCATCGTCGATATCTGAGATATATACGTTCAAAAATGGCACCTTTTTCTCTGAGCATCGGTAGGTTGATCGAAAAGATTCCATATGAATTTATTGATAACACCCTTTTGTTGTAGGGTGTATGGAACCCCGATTTCCTGGTTGAACCGCTGTCCGCCTGGGTGGTTCGGGACGGTGTTTGTGACAACGTATTTGACTGCAAAAAGGCCATGTGGTGCTGTGGTAGAAGAAAGAATAAAGAGAACTCATCGCAATCTCAACCAGTTATACAAATAGAAATAAAATTAATTAATTAAATTCATACCAGACATCATCCATGATAAAAGGACAATTCCAAACTCACGAGAATCCAAGAACTTGGCCATTTTGAACTTGTGGTCTTTAATTTGGTCAAGATTTATGAAGCTTTTCATCCTTATATATTGATTAACCAAAATGCATAAAATTATAACAAGATTTATTTGGTCTTCAAGATTTGTAAAAATCCTGAAAAACGGATTTCAAATTTGAATAACAAGATTGTTATATTCAGCTAATTATCCAAAATTTTGTAAATTCTAACATAGATCTCACTGGATTATGAAAAGTTTTTAGAACACTGCCATCCATCCTTACCTGGTGATGATTATCATATAATGTGACATTAAATGATAAAAACATTAAAGTATATCTCCTACGATGTAGTAACTTGTGGGATAAATTTGTAAGTTGCATCATATAATATGACATTAAATGATAAAAGCATTAAGCATATCTCATACGATGTAGTAATTTGTGGGATAAATTTGTAAGTTGCAGCCATTGATTGAAATTTGTAAGTTGCAACAAAATGAAGTTAAAAGTATAAAATGGTGTGGTTATATATGAATATATGAAATTATAACTTCTTGTTAAACTAAGAAATGAAGAAAAAAGCAATAAAATTGAGATATAAAAAATTACCAGTAGAAAATTGAAAATAGACATGTAGAAGTTTTGGCAGGCGTAAGTGGTAATTGTAACACGTTTCTGTGGTAGCAAATGTGAAAAATGAAGTATTGAGATCAGCTATTTATAGAAGATTTATAGAGTAAGCTTTTTTATTGTTCAATTCGATTTGAAGTATATAGTTAGAGTATTTAGAATACTTAGATAAGCTATTTGAGTGTGGACGAGGTAAAGTTAGAAGTGCTAATATGGCATAATAGTTACTTGTTTTGTTACTGTCTGCATGAATAAAACAAAAATACTAAATCAGTGAAAATTGAAATTATATTTACTCCGTTTTAAATGTTATTTTTTTGTTTAAAATATTTTAAAGTTACAAGTAGAAAATTAATTAAAACAATAGAAGTAGAATTATTTATTTGTTTTATATGTTTAAATAGATGAAGACAAGTTTGAACGTAGTGAAAATGTTTAATTTTGTAAGTTAAAAAAAACGTAAATAAAAAGGACTAATAATTTTAAAAATAGATGAGAAATTAGAATTTTTCTTGTATTCTTATGGAGTGTTTAAAATAAATTATGAAGTTCAATTGTGGTAAATGAAAAGTATTAATAGACACACGTGTTAGTTTAATCAGAAGCTACGTATATGGAGAGTGCAAATATAACTTCATAAATTTTGCCAACCACCTTTAATCAATTCCAAATTAATAAGTGGTTGGAGCTTGGGAGAAAATCATAAATTATAGTATTGACATTTTCACGTGCAATTGTCCAATGGACCCGTTTCATGCACATTTTGCTATCGATAATGCATTCTTGTGTCAAATCATGTGGGTCCCTTAAATTTGGCATGCACTTTGCAACGGTCATATAATGTCTACAAATGGCCAAAAANGGGTCCCTTAAATTTGGCATGCACTTTGCAACGGTCATATAATGTCTACAAATGGCCAAAAAAATGCACCAAGCGCATACATATACATCCATTTGCACATATTGAAAAAACCAAAAAACATTTTCACATTTTCAAATTTTCACCAAATTATTTCCAGGAAGTGTCATTTCTGTCGAATGCTTCGGTAACTTGTTTCAACATACAAAAACATGAGCCAAAATTCAATATACTGGAATTTTAATACTATTTTGTCAAATCTTTCATTTTCACATTTCAAAAGTTTGAATGAAGTTATATGATAAATATTGAAGTGTAGTTATTGGATTAAATTATATATGGAGGTNTAGTGATTTTATGAAAATATAGTGATTTAAGGAATTCGATCATCTGTGGTGATTTGTTAGTAAATAATTCATGAAAGGAACCGTTATAAAAATAGAGATGCAAGAATAAATATAGAAATTGAAGAATTAAGTAGAGGATTTGAAATCAAGAATTATTTAATTTGAGTTCATATGGAAATAGTTTATTTTCTAATTAATAAGATTATAATTATAAGTTAAGCAACAACACATTTTGAAAAAAATTATTCTTATTTTTCTTACTTTCATCGTGTTCGGTATTTACTAAAAAAAAGATTTATTTGCTGAAAAAAATAAGATTTATTTCCAACAGACATAACTCTTCAAAACATATATGAAAATCAGAATTCCTAATCTGCTTTTCATATATACAAGAACTGTGACAATAAGACATTAGCATATATTTAAATTACATATTATGTGACCATACGTTATTCCAATTGAGTTATTCTAATTACAATTATACATCTTTATTTTCCAAAGTTATGTTTTCCCTGTTTATTCATCTAATTTTTAATAAATAATCTGCTTTACATATAAAAGATTTGTAAAGTAAGGCATTAACATATATTTAAATTACGTGTTCTGTGACCACACGTTATTCCAATTGGGTTATTCCAATTATTTTATTATCCAACATTTCATCTCTTTTATCCTTTTCCAAACATAATATATTATTTGTGGTTTCTTATATTAAAGATGTTTAGATATTTTTTTCGGTAACTGCAACTTTCTTTTGTTGGTTATTTGTGCAGATGTCTTTGGAATATATATTGTCTTCGGACCAATGATTTTCTGCTACGATAACTCAATATCCAAATTATCAGTATCTTAAAAAATTTGTTGAGCTTCTCGATGCAGATCACCAAGCATGTTTAATATGTAGCAATTTCTACGAATTTATATATGGAATTATTTATAGAGCGGTAGAGGAACAACAATTCAGCATCAAATTAATTCATGAATTTATAATGAGACTCGTCAATTGTGGCAAAGATAATGAAATTTGGATAAAGTTTGATGACCATTTGGCGCGCTTCGGTCTGCAAGAGTTTTGTCTCATCACCGACTTACCTTGCCACGATGTATATATGAATCTTCATTTCAACAATAATCGACTTCAAAATCAATATTTTAATGGTACAAAAAGAATTAGTATGCGAATGCTTTTTGAAACATTACATCTATGTGAAGATCAAGAAGATAAATTGAAACTCGGATTGGTGATGTTAGTAGAATGTGTTCTAAAACCTACTGGAAGATATATTGATTACAGAACTTTAGGCATGGTTGAAAATCTTCACGACTTCCTTCAATATCCGTGGGGCCGGAGAGCGTATTCTGTTTTATTAAACTCACTGCGATAACCCCAATTGGAACGAGTACAGAGAATGCAACAGAATAAACAAAACGAGTGTAAATATTCATTACATAGATTTACACTTGCATTCTATGTACTTTTCTCCCATTCTTTTATTACTCACCAATCTATATATAATCTATCCGAAAAAATAGTTAAACAATTCTTAGTTATACAAGAGGTAATTTAATTATTAACTTATATTCATTTATTACATTACATTGTTAATTTAATAATATTTTTTTGTCCTTCCTCAAAACAAATTTTTAATTAACTCATTGAAGTATTTCATTACAATTATAGATTGAAGTGCTTGCAGTACTACAGCCTACAGAGGAAGAATTGCAGGCCCCGTGGTAAGCAACTCTTTCATTGCCACGAGACAACTACCACAATATACTAGATGACATTGTAACTGGGGAATTGAATAATGTACTTCCACAAATCTCAGAAGACATTGATGACATGCCAACTAATCCTAGTACTTCAAGGACATATGTTTCAGTTGGAGTTGGGCCAAGTTCTACTCCTAGTGGCTCCAATTATGTAACCAGATGTCTCGGATTTGTGCAAGAACTTAAAAACAAATATTGTTGAAGAATCCATAAGACAAGAAAGTCATTATCAGGCAATTCTTCAGAATAAAAAAGAATTGTTTGAACAACAACAGAATGGCAACATGACCACTATCAATACATACAATCTAGCATGCAGCCTACGGATATTCCAGGTTTGTACGATACTTTGTTTAGCATACGCATTTCTGAGGAATCAAGAAGACAAGAAATGCAATACCAAACACTCTTTGAAAACCAAAAACAGTTCTCCCAACAACAACAACAGTGGCATGAAAAACACTACCAGGACATGCAATCTAGCACGCAACATTATGTAGATAACAGTTTAAGTTCAATGCGATCTTAAATTGACGAACAAAATAACAATATGCTGAAAAAATTATCCGACTGGGAATCAAATATGGAAGTTGTTATAGGTTCCCTTTAGCGAGATGTTCCTGTCCATAGGAGCCTTGTTCTGAAGCATGTCTCAACATCTCAACAAATTGAAGACGTTACAAAACTGACAAAAGAAAAAAAAAGTAAAGGAAAAAAGATACAGTCTTCAATACCATCAACACATTATTATTTGGAAGACTATTCTATAGGCAGATACACAACAGTTAGAGATTGGGTAACAAAAAATTCATCAAGGTAACCAATTTAATTTTATTTCATTAGCTTAAATATTATTATTTTAATTTCATTTATTGCAAACTAAATGAAATTATGTTATGCACCGCACATTGGGATGATGGATCTAACTATCTGTACGGAAGAGACTTAATAAAAGCTATAATGGACACAACACAAG
>CAIGRN010107817.1:0-11858 GCA_903798345.1 Fraxinus anomala | reverse complement strand
TTAGCAATGCTATTTCATCTATCTGCAATATTGTACGGTATGCTAGATCTTTCCCAGCACGACTAAAAAGATTTCGAGAGAGCTGCAAGGATACAAATATTGAGTCTCGAGGTTTATTGTGTTTGGATGTATCAACTAAATGGAATTCCACCTGCATGATGTTACAGGCTGCAATAAAGTTTAAAAAAGCATTTGATATTTTGGAAAGTAATGCAAACTATACAAAGTAGTTTGATGAAGAAAGATCTAATGGGTAAAATATAGATGGACCACCAACACATTGCGATTGGGACCAAGCTGAAGCATTTGTCAGATTCTTGAAGACTTTTTATGATATGACACTGAAAATTAGTGGCTCTTTATATGTAACGTCAAACACTTTCTTTCAAGAAATATGTGAAATTCATGGGGAGTTGAAAGAATTAGCTAAATAGCGAAATAGTATGATAGGATCCATGTCAGTTAACATGAGAAGAAAATATGATAAGTATTGGGGTAATCTTGAAAAGTTTAATCAATTGTTGTTCATAGCAACAGTTCTTGACCCCAGATGCAAGTTGGAATTTCTTAAAGTTGAGTTTCAACTTATTTATGATGTACAAATTGCAAACATGTTGTTAAAGAAAGTTGAAAACACGCTTCATAGGTTATATGAATTCTATAAGGAAATGATGACTCCATCATTAGCCCCACCGAAGGATGCTACTCAACCTAGAAGCCAAAGTGCTTTACAAACTACTTTGGGAATTTCCAAACCCATTTCCTCAATTTTAAAGCTAGACTTATGCAGGAAGCTCAAGTTGAGAAGAATGATTTGATGGATTATTTAAATGATTGTTGTGAAGATTTGACCAATGATGGTTTCGACATATTAATTTGGTGGAAATTGGATGAAAAAAAGTACAAGATTGTCTCCCAAATTGCCAAAGACGTGTTAGTCATTCAAATATCTACAGTTGCTTCTGAGTCTATATTTTCTTCTAGTGGTCGAATTCTCGATTCCTTTAGGAGTTCATTGAGTGCAAAGGTGATTGAGGCATTGATTTACAATAAGAATTGGTTACACAATAATAAGGAACCTATAGTGATTCATCAATATTTGGATGAAATAGTAGTATTGGAAGATTCAGAAAAAGTCGTGGAAGGTATTATCGTATTTGATCTTCCTATGCACTTTATTTTATAACTTTTTTACATCATTTAATTGTAATAAATGAATATATTTATTATATTCTTATCTATATGCAGAGAACGAATCATGTGTTACAACTGGAGATGTTGCACTAATTAGTATTGATTAAGAGGTTCGAACAAATTGTTTCACTGCATTGAATTATTAGAAGTGAAGAACATTTGTTCATAATATTCCTAATAATCCTAATATTTATATTTTAATGTGATATTTAAGATTAAAATTTATGATTTAACTTGTTTGATGTACATTTTTTTATTAAACCACAGTTTTAAACCGAACCAAACCAAAAAAAGGTGGTTTCGTTTGGTTTGAAAAAATTTCAAACCGCTTTAAGTGGTTTGGTTTGAAAATTTGTCACAAACCGACCAAATCAAACCGTGTTCATCCCTAATTTAAATTGACGATTAATAAAAGGAAAAAATTGCAGCAGCAGTCCCTAGCATTTTCAATTTTTACAGACTTTATCCTAATTTTTAATTTGTACCGATGGAGGTTCCTAATCTTTCTGAAAAGGCATCTGGAGGTCAAATGGATGGACCGTTAATTGATCAAAGAAGTTGATTTTGAACAAATTGTGTAAGGGCAAAATAGTAACTTAAAAATTTTAATATAAAAAAATTGAAAATTTTAAATAAAAAATGAAGAAAATATAAAATATCCTCTTGTATCTATTTCTTCCCACCCCATTCTACCCCCACTTACCCAAAAATGGGGAAAACCAATCCCTTCACCACCACCACCTACTGCCGCCTCCGTCCCTATCCCGAGCTGACTCCACAATGAGTCCAATGCGGCCTACGCAGATTGATATTTTGAGGGTAATATGCTTGCTTGAAAGGTAGCAAAGGGCGCCAAGGTCAAGGTGGAAGCGTGTAGTGAAAGTGGAGGAATCTGGTGGGTCGTTTGTGGTGGAGTTACAGAGAGGGATGAGTGTTGTTTGTGCATGGGAGCTCTTAAGGTTAAGCTTCACATAACATGGGGTGGTGGCCTGTGGGTGTGTTGACCCCTGCCTGACTCGTTAATTTGGTGGCGAAAGGAAGTTTAAGGTTCAATATAAGGTTGATTTTTGGGTTTTGCTTTGTGTTGTGAATTGTGGATTTTGCTTTATGTTGGTGGTAATAGTAGTGGCCGTGGGCAATAGTGGCGATGGGGGCGGCGATGGGTAGCAGGGGTTTGGTTTTAGGTTTTGCTTTGTGTTGTGTTGTGTTGTGTTGTGATTTGGGGATTTTGCTTTGTATTGGTGGTGATGGTGGTGGCCGTGGGCGGTGGTGGAGACTCAAGCGGTCGTGGACGGCGATGGGTAGCAGGGGTTTGGTTTTGGGTTTTGCTTTGTGTTGTGATTGTGATTTTGGGAATTTTTCTTTGTGTTGGTTGTAGGCGATGGTGGCGATGGGTGGCTGTTCACGGTGGCGTGTTGCAGGTGGGTATGGTTTTGGGTAGCGGTAGAGGTGGGTTTGGATGGGGTAGGGGTAAAGGTGGAAGATGATGATAATTTTTTTATTTAATTATTTTTATATGAAAAGAGAGAAATTTACCATTTTACCCTAATAGAAATAATTAATAATTTGGTCAAAATCAGACGGATTCTATCCATTTGAACTCTAGACGCATATTTCAGAAAGGAGAGGGACCTTCATTAACATAAATTGAAGGTTAAGGTAAATTTTGCAAAAATTGAAACGGTTAGGAGCCACTGCTGTAATTTTCCCTTGATAAAAAGTAATTGATTATTGTTTTCACTCATCTTAACACTTCCTAAAAAAAACAATTAGTCACCTTCCCAATATTGTCACAAATCCTAAACAGAAAATGGAATCTTGGATTTTCATGGCGTGATTATCAAGAATAGATGAAGACATTGGCCATAAATTTCCAACATGATTTCTCCATAATAATTATTTCCTTTTTGTCCACAGTTTCTCCAGAATAATTGGCGACAATCTCTGCATCGCTTTTATATCTATTATAGTAAATCACATAATTAAAAATCGTTGTAAAGAATTGTTCAGTCGCAAGCATCGACCACAATATTTTTTCGATTATTTTGTGTGAAAATTGTGATTGCCGACTTAATACCTTGTTTGATTGTGACCTATATGTTGTATGATTGTGACTCCCAATCACAAAATTGTAACAATTTAAAAATGTGACCTAAGACACGTGTCTTTGAAAAATTATTATTTTGTGCAAAGATTATCATAATGTTGTGTGATTCTGATCTAAAATATTTGTAATATATTATGTAACTGTAACATACTATATTGTGTGATTGTTAGTTATAAAGTTGTGTGTTTGTCAGAGTAATTCATAAATGTATGATACTATTTTATAGCTTCATGTCTCGTTGAATGTGACTAAAACATGACTCTGTAAAATGTTACTTCATGCAGAAATCGTGACTTGATTTCAAGGCTGAAAACTTTATTAGAACATAAGAATGAAACATTGGATCTAATTGTTAATAATTTTATTTCTCTCTACAATTTTTGTGATTTAAACATCCATTAAAGATAGTAATTAATTTTCAAATTTTAGATTACTATTGTACTCTACAGTCAGAATTGGGGAAAACTGAGGCTATAAATAGATTTAGCATCGTTGAAAACCTTAAGAACCAATGTGAACTGACAAAAAACTGGATAGTACAAGGCTGAATTAGGCAGTCGAAGTTCGCACACATGGAACACGTGGCATTGAAGTGGAGGTTGACATGGCGTTCATAATATGAACATAGCACATGACAGTGCATGGCAATGCCCAATGGAGCATGACGTTGCATGAAAGCAGGTGTGATGATTCTCCTAGCCTAATAACCCTCATTAGAAATCGAAGTCCCCAAGTTAAGCATCTAAGGTCCAAGAAGCACAACATTTTTACTCTGCCACTATTTGTATGCTCATGTAGACAATATATATGAAGATGCTATTTTTTCTTTTCTAGTTTACTCTTTTTATTCTCTTTTGTATCACTAAATTTCAGCTCGCTAGTAGATAGTTATTTTGCTCAGTTATTGATAAAATCAGTGATATGATGCTTCTGCCTACTTTTTCCTCTCTACTCTAGGGTAGGTAATACTGTTGTATATCGTTTTTTGATTTGTTAAAATTATGATACAAGCCGCTTCTTCCTATACTTTAATCACATTCTTCTTGAGCTAGTGTAATGCCTTTTGTTTGGACAAATAATTGGGATTAGACTTCTAATATATGATTCCTAGTTAGGTTCTACTTGTTAGACAAAAGACACTCCATGCAATTGTTTACATATATGGAATCAACACCTTCAATATAGCTTCTAACACCGGCTTAACCACCTCATGCTATCATTTCAAATGGCCAAAGAAATCATTTTTATGGCATGGTTTTGGTTTCAAAAACATACATTCAAGCTCGTTTAACCTATATCTTTTCATGTAACTACTTCAAATATATACAATGACTAAGAGGACTATCGTGCTCAAAGTGTAACAAAGTCTAAAAAGGATAAGTTTCAAAATAATCCAAGTTAGCAATTTACAAAGCACAAGTAATTCCAATAATATCATCATTATTCAATAAGGCTATCCAACTCATTCAGGAACATAATAAACAAATAAAAATCTTTTTGAAGTTTTCAATTTTCTTTATATATATATATATAGGAAAACGATAATATGTAAGTACACAACAATCAAATCACACAAAATATCGATTATTATAAAAAGATATTATTTTGAGGCAACAACCCCAAAACTTATAACATACATTTCCCTCAATGTATGTAAGTAGAAATCACAAGGAAAAAAAATAACACAGGGTGTAAAGACTAGCCGGGTATGTAAGATGGTGGAGGCGAAACTAGAGGCTTTCCCTCTCCTTTTCTTCGTTGACGATTGTGTTATCCTTTTGGATTCCATTGTCCTTACAGATGAGATAGATAACATGAAACTAGCAGCACGTGAAAATATGATAAGCATGTTCACCATGAAGCACGATAAATTTCAAAAGGATTATGAAGTGAGTGAACGGAAGGGGACGGAAATATGGGCCAAAAATAGGGAATGAAGATCTTCTGTGTGTAGAGTGCGTCTAGTGAATATATCATCGTGATTTGCAATGGAAATGCAAATTTATGCGTACAAGACTCGAAATTCACCCTAAACCTAGTTGGAACATTTCACCAAACAGCTTGTGGGCATGAAGAAATGCCTTAAAATCGAGTGCACTGGCGAAATGGATTCAAGCAAAAAAATTTCATCTTAAATATACAAAAAAACCCAGAAATTCCTAATTCCAACCTTCTTAATCATAATCCAATCTAAAATTTCGAAGAGAAATGCCCAAAAACAAGAAAAGTTCCAATTTTAATAAGAATTCTTACCTAGTGATGTTTTGAATTGAACACTGTGTGAAAGCATGAATTGCCCCCTTTATCACGATCTAAGTATGTTATGTGATGAATGAGTATTAAAGGGTGGAGGTTTGGGGTCGATATTGAGATGAGCATGTGGAGGATTCGAAAATTTTGAGGGTTTGAATGGATGTAAAGTGGAGGGAGGACCCCTACTAGTCATGCCCATATCAAACTACATGCAATACATTAAGGGATAGAGAAAATGGTTTGCCTCCCATCAAATGCTTAATTTATAGTCTTTATCTCAAATTTGCGAAGAGATTACTCATGGTGGCTTGAACTGAGCTTCATCAGCCTTGCGTTGAATATAACTATATGCTTTGTGAACTCCTTTGTCCACTCTCCAAACTTAAAACATCTTTTTCTCATCCTTGAGGGCTCCAACTGCTCCACCGATTCTCTTTTTTTATAAGAAACTTTCATGATTATTTAATCTTCATCAACCACCTTAGACTCTCCTCGAGGTGAGATGATTTATCGGCTATGGTGTACACATTGTATTTTCTTAATTATCCTCCACCCTCAAAATCAACTCATGCACCCCAAAGTCCATGACTCGACTTGTTGATATGACTGGTCATCCCAAAATCGGTGGTAGCATTCTTCTATATCCAAGAAAACAAAATCAATCGGGAATATGAATTTTCCCACTTTGATGAGCACGTTCTCAACCACATCTCGAGGATACTTGATGGATCAAATAGCGAGTTGAAAAGTGTATTTGGTGAGATTCCCTCACTTGAAAATAGGCTCTCTTTACAAATACAAAACATGAATAATTTGTGATACAAGTAGTAATCAAAGATATATTACCAATTAAATTTTTTTTTTTCCCCCTTAATGGAGCCTAGATACTTCATTTTATAGTCCAAGCAAGCCAACTATAAATTATTCTAATTGATAAAAATAATAATGTGAATCCCCCAACAATGGATCTAATTTCCCTACACGCTCCAAAATTTTTATAATTTACTTTATTTTTCTTGGATGAAACGGAGGACATCTCAATCAAGGGAGAGAACGGAGAAATCCTATATTACCCAATATATATGATAAGTAGCACTATATGTCAATTCAAGATGCATCTTTCTCTCCAAGTTTTTGAAAATGTACTTTTGGAATATCAGTATCGTAATCAAGTAATAAAGAGTGAATAAAGTATCAATCCTTTGAGAATCATGTACTTTAATCATTTTTCAGTTAATACTTAGCCCCTGTTTGGTGGGGATTGAAATCAAATTTTTAGTAGATTTTGATAAAAGTTGATGGAATATGTGGTTGAAAAGTTGTGGGTCAAATGAAATATGTGGTTAAAATTAATTATTGACATTGACTTAAATTAAAATTCGGATTTTAATTTCAACCAAACATGGTACTCTAATTGAATAGAAAAAATATAATTGGTTGATTATAACTAATTATCTAGCTATTAAACGAATTAGAAATTAAAATGCGGTAATAAACTTGATTAGCGAAACATAATATGACTTCAAATGCTTCTTTATTAATCAGTTTTAACAATAATCTAAGACAATGTTTTAATTTTTTTTTTTTTCAACAATCTCTTTAAAATAGAATTAAATCCATCCTCTCATGTGATCTCTATATCTTTATGAAGGATACGATCATGCAACGATGCATTAAAACATAAGAACATTCAATTAAATAATGCAACGGATACTCGATCCCGTTTATCGGACCTTATAACGATTGTTATCACATTCTATATTCTTTATTCTTTCTCTCCAATAAAATAAAGATCACAATTCAATTCAATTATTGCCTACGTAATTGAAAGCATTAAAAATTACAACAATTCTTAAAGATAAACAGGTATAAAACGTTGAAGTCTTGAAATTTGCTTTAAAGAATCATAATGAAGGGTCATTTTCGTCCTAATGACTTGAAATTTAGTTGAGCATTATATAGTCACTCGAATTTTAGTTGTAGAAAGAACAAGAGGAGAATTCTTGATTCCTTAAAGCTTTTCAATTCTTCTTGACAATCTCATTTTGTGCCTTCTTCTTCTTAGTCCAAATCCAAGCAATAATCCTCAAGTTGCGTATCAAAATTATGTATCTTTGTTTTTTCCTCTAGGTCTCTCTTTAAATCTTGGTATCTCGAAATTAGGCCTCCAAATTTAGTTTACAAACGAGGTAGAATTGCATTCCATAAAGAGTTGGGATCGAAAAAAGGAAACATAATTTTTTATGTCGAATTGTATCATGTGATCGCATGATTATAGTCATTGTTATTGTATGGTTATGCTGATTTGCTCTCTGAAAATCTGCGGACGGACCTTACAATTGCATGGTAGTACACATTGCGATCCCAAAGTGTAATTTTTGCACTATTTTCACTATGGTACCTAATTTCTCTCTCTTTTTAGCTTGAGTCCTCTTTTGTACTTTCCACGAGTCCTTCAAATTCCAATTTTAAAAATTTGATTCATGTCATTCTTCACTTATCGATCCTTTGTTTGATTCTAGTTTGAAGATTTGCAACTCAGTCCCCAAACTTTTACAACTTCCTGTTTAGCTCTTCTTGGCTAGTTTTCACTTCTTTTCGTCAATATCCATCTAACATCATCCTACAAAAATCATCATCGATAATCAATCAAATTAAGTAGTAATTTCATAAAATTGACTCCCAAATGTCCAATGTTGACTGTCCGAATAAGTGTACACATCACACCTACCAATATCTTTGGAGATGATTTGTGGCTTATTAATAATAATGTCTAACACTTGAAAACGAGCAATAATTATTTTATTGTGAGAAGAACTGCAACTCAATGTTCCAATTGGCAACAATAGTAAAATACTAATAATTTAAATATTGGAACGTATGTCATGTACGCAACTATCCAATATTGTACATTTGATAATTACTCTATTGAAACAAGTAAAATTTTAATCCCTAAAATGCCTACAACAGCTCTATCCAACAGCTTTGTTTTGTTTTGTTTATCTTTATCTTTATTTCAGGAGTAAACCACGAATTTTTAAGATTTAAAAACCTAAGATAGGTTCAATTCAGAAATTCTCAAGTGGAGCCACCAAAATTTTGCAAAGATTTCAGGTGAGTGAATTAATTAATGCTATTATTACAGTTTTTTAAGATAATATATTTTATTGATAACAAAAGTAACATATTACAGACTTAGGAGGAGGAGACCTTGGAATGATCTCCAACTAAAGGTGCAATATAATAAGCTTAACCCATAAAGATACGAGGAGTACACAATATGTATAAGGTGAAACTACACTTCATTTACACTAGTACTGTTCCTTATAGTACGTGTAGTGTTGGATCTCTTTGGAACCCGTTATAAAAAGTAGATCTCATAAATTTCTTTTGTACCCGAAATTCCAAAAATAATCATAGCGCAAAAATATAAACATTTCGCAACATTAAACCAGCGTTGCGAAAGATTTTAAATCTAAGTATTAGCAACGATCAATAAACGTTGCTATATAGTGAGTTTTTAGCAACACCCGATAAACGTTGCAATAAATAACTTTTGTCAACATTCAATAAACTTTGTAAAAGGCGATATTAGCAATATTTATTTAAAAAATGTTGCCAAATCTCAATTATATTAACCAATTGAAACATTCACTTATTTGAATATTGCGATAGACACCTTTAGCAATACTCAACAATCGAATGTTATCTTTTATATGTTGCTAAAGATCATTTTTGTTGTAGTGAGCTTTGTGATTGTCTCATGAATGTATTCAAAAGCATTGTCGGCATATTTCCTAATGCTTTGATAGGAAGGTGGCCTCCACATTGATTATATCCAAAATTACCCATATTTTCGAAATCATTGTCAATAAATTGATTTCTGGATTTCTGTGCATTGTCTCGATTTGACGAATCTTAGGATCAACCTTCTCGCATAATGTCATAAAACCACCTTTCCCTTTGTGCTCTGGTGCACCAAGAATTGAAACCTCTTTAGTCTTCCCGTGACTCCCATCAACCTAGTTTATAAATAATTTGATTTACATCCTGCACATAAGGGAATGTGTGACCTAGCAATATCTATTTATAACCAAATTCAAGATTGATTTTTTTCTCAAACTTACCAAGTAATTTGTTTACAAACAATAAAACTACTTCACGATTTCATAACTTTGTTCTAATTCATGACCATATTTGAGAGTTCAATTAGTTTTATGTACACAACTAGCTATGTGATTCAATGCATCTAACAAAGAAATTCACGCTCTAAATTTACTAAGAATAAAGTTTAGTATGTAGTTTGTTACCATATCAGAATAAAGATGCAATTAATATTTCAAACAGCACTGACACAAATTCAAGACAACTTTAGTATTTGATTCAAACACACGGATCAGCATTTCTTTTGAAAAAATCACCAGCAACAACGCAGAATTTATGGCTGAGTAATACTATATACCCAGTGAAGGCTCACAATGCTAATCCTGATCCACTGAACTTTTGTTCAGTAATATGATCCAGTTTCTCTACCATCTCAGTCGGAAGATGATTCTTCCAATCTCCAACCTCGCCTCGACGGAAGAATGCCTTGTTTTCCTCACCAGATGACAGCTTCCCAGTCCTGTTGATTTCCAGGTTGCTCAAAGTATCGAAGCTACATAGCTTTAAGATTTGTTCCACCATTCCAGATTCTTCTTCCTCATTGGAAAATGGACACCCCAAGAACTCAGCAATGCATCTAAGATTATCTGTTGGGTATTCTTTCATGTCCTCGTACTTTAAGAAGAATACCTGCTGAAACAATATAGAAATGAATAATTTGTCTAATTGCTGGAATAAAGCGGATACCGGATTACTCTGATACCAATTTGTTGTGATCTGAAGACAAATGTATGGCACAATATAAAGTAAATATCACAAACACACAACAACAAAAGTTAATTGGCAAGGGAAAGGAGAATTCACTAAAATATAGAGAAATAATACAAAGATATTGTGTTTTGTTATGAAACTGATCCCAAGATATGGCAAATAATGAAGAAATAAAGAAGAAAACAAGAACACAAGAATTTACGTGGAAACCCAATTTGGAAAAATCCACAGGCAGAGGAGAACAATCCATTATAATCAATAGTTTTGTGTTTACAATTCAAGATTTCAATAAACTCAATTGAAATCTAAGCAATCACTTTCTAAATATATTGTTGAATCTCAAGAGAATAATCTATCAATGCTCTATATTAATTTTGATGTTAATACAATGTAGTTATATATATAGACCTTATTGGAGTCCTAGATGGAGAAGAAGTCCAAAAATCTGGATAGAACACAAAAAACGGAGAAAAACACAGAAGAACCGCCACTGGGGCGCCTAGACGCCACTTAGCAACGCCTAGACGCTGGGCGCTGGGTTTCTGTCCTCTTTGTTCTGCTTCAATTTTCTGGGCGCCTAGGCGTCGCGATGATGGCGCCTAGGCGCTTGGTCTCGGGTAGGTTTGCCATAACTTACCTTTTGCCTTCCAAGCCAAACTCATAATTATCAATGAAATTTGATCTCCACAAGTTAGGATTCTTCAAACCCAAGTACCTTAGACTTCCTCCAATCAACTAAATACCAAATTACATGGAATTTGAATCAAACTACAACATTGAGGTTTAAGGTTAGGAGGAGAACACTGAGCAGAATTGATGAAGTTGCTGAGTATTTTCACAAAGGATTATCGTGGACAACAAAGGAGGTGGATAAGGAAAAGCATATTTGACACAATTCACGAGACAAAAAGTGGGTAAAACGAAAATATAGAACAACTTATAATATTTTAACACAAGCATCTGAAAATGTGTATGATCACTTGTAGATATTTCTTTAAGAGGCAGGAAAAATCGAGACGGATAGTCATAATTACAGAGATTCAGTCATCCAAATCGAATGACGAGGGATCCCTGTTGCAGAGATTTATATTCTTCAAACCCAAGTACCTTAGACTTGGTCCAATCAACCAAATACCAAATCACATTGAATTTGGATCAAACTACAACAAATCTCCACCTTGAGCCAAATTCCATCACAAGAAAATTAAAACACTTAACCAAGTAAACACCAATTCTCCTATTCCAAACAAGCCCCAATGGTCTAATCAATGACAAACACCAATTAAGTTTAAGCAATGCTCAAACTTAGAAATGAGAAGTTGTTTTGTCATCATATCAGCCAGATTATCTTTGGTATCAACCTTGCTCACTACAATGTCACCACGAGCAATTACTTCACGCACAAAATGATACCTCACATCAATGTGTT
>CAIGRN010107816.1:0-16541 GCA_903798345.1 Fraxinus anomala | reverse complement strand
CTAAAATATGTAAATTGTGTTGAAACAATAAAATATTACTGAAATAATGAGAGAAGAATGTGTTTGCATTAAAGTGAGTTTCACACAATGATTGAGTGCGGTCCACATGGGGGGCCATTACAATCTCATTTATAACAGAAAATAGGCAAATGGTCTGTTCTACATCAAATCAGTTACAATCTCGACCTTAATGTGTGTGTTGCTGACCTAATTTTGATTGGCTATTGAGGTCGGCTTCCATGTACCATGTCGAAGCTGAGGTGGGAAGTAATCATTGCAAAATTGTGATTGGTCACAATTTGAGGTGCCCCATGATGTTCTCCACGTGTCCGGATGGGTTAGATAAATGTGCAATGCCAACCTTGGAATGAGGGAAATCAGAGTGTAATGATGATGTTCTCCAAATGACGGTGACAATTCATTCCTTCTGAAGATAAGTCGAGTTGAGCTGAAAGTTATACCGACATGAGCTGAACTAAATTGAGAGTTTTACCCTAACATGATGACCTTATTCTGGAATATAAACTCAACTTAAACCGATTTTTAATTACTTTGACGAACTCTTAAATTGAAGGAGGTTAACAAATATCCCCTAAGGTCCTAAACTTTATGATAAATGAATTTTGGACGTTTAACTAATTGCATAAAAAATGGGTAACTGTTAGAATCTTTTTTCTTCCCACGATGGCTTATGGGGAAAGTTTCCCCATAAATGCATCAATAACTGTCCATTTTCCCATCGTTTTTCCATTAATGGTCCATATTTATCGTTTGAAAATTTTCCTCTTTAAATACACCACTCATTCATTCAATTCTCCCTATTCCCATTTCCTTTGGCTTTTTTTTTTTCTCAATTTTTCCAGCCTATCTCTCCAATTTTTCTTTCTTGGCCTAAATTGTCAAAATTGGTCCTGATGAGAGCAAAGTCCAATTTTGGGCAAACAATCAAGAAGGGTCCGTTCCTCCTAGTTAATCTTTACCTAAGTCTAGCTTGGAGGAGAGTGAGGTGTTTTCTCTAGTGGCATTGTCGACTATCTTACCAGTGGGGACTTTCTGACCTGTTACTAGGTGAGGTACTCCTAGAAGGTCCAAGAGTGTAGTAGGTTCATCTATAGGTGAACGTGAAAATGAGAATGTCGAGGGGGTAGTTGTTGGTGGAGTAAGTGAGGTCGGATCAAGAGTTAGCTGAGAGTGTCGGGATATCATGTCCTCTGTAATAGCTGAAACTTAGAGTAATGGAAAAGAACCTATCATATCCAGTTTGGTGACATTGCTTCCACCACTACCTACCCAATGGGCTTGGGACCCTCCAAATGATGGGATTATTCTCAATCTATCTTTGCTCTCTTCTGGCCGGAGGTTACTATTTCCTTCTACCGTCCGTAAGTTTTTTTATGCTTGGAGAATTGTACCCGCAACTCCATCCCAATGGTTCTATGGCCCATTTTGGTTGTATGTTGCTATGGAAGAGTTTGGGGTTCCCTAAACTAACTCTTGAGGAGTTCAATGCCTTGCATAATTTCAAAGAGGATGGAAAGGATTCGGGATGGTATTATACGAGCGTGAAGCCAAACCTGGGAGCTCATGTGGTCTTCGAGGGTATTTCTGCTGCTAAAAAGTGGAAGGAAGAATTTTTCTTTGTCCAGGGTGACTAGCATTTCCACTTATCTGAAGTGGAGAAGGGTGCAGTGATCTCGACCCATTACTAAAAAATGAGTAACTAGAGCTTTTTTACCTTATTTTTTATTTTCTTTATTCCTGTAGCATCCCGAGCTACCATTACTCCTGAGCTGAAGAGTAAGTTGAACACTATCAGAGCTCTTTCTCACCAACGAAGGTCATGTGCTGCCCTGATCAATGATTACAATCTCTATAATGAGGGACTTTATGCAACTAACACTCATCCTGCCCCAGACAAGAGCTAAATTTTATTAAAGATTTAGCCTTGTGCTTTTGATGAACCTGCCTTTATGTATTTCAGAATCAAACGTTGAGATAATGAGTTTTAGTGCAGCATGCCAAAGTTATGATCCCTCTAGAAGGCAGAAGATGAGGCCAATGATATTCAGGCAGAAGCTCCTTCAACTCATCGTTCTAGGGCGAGCTTATCTAGAATAGGCATCCACCAATTCAGTAACCTCTATCTTCTCCAGTTGGGTCTGAGCATGTCCTCTCAGTTCCCTCCAGTTTCCCATAATTACCCCTCCAATTCATTCTCCAATCGCTTCTTCCATCCGTTCTAGCTCTCCTTATCCAGACATTCGAAGGCTGAACATGGATGAATTGGTTAGTACTCGTCTTAAGGCGTTGTTGGACTTTTTAGAGCTCTTTCGCCCTCTATGGCTTCTATTTCAGCTCTTCCTCCCCCACTTCGAAATTCTGCTCATCTTATGACTCGGAGCTGGAATGACCGTGAGTCGGGTTATTTGGCTCAGATGAGTGCAAGTGAGTCATGTACTGTTGCTGGTGTTTATGCTCATAGGTCAATACTTTACATGATGGCAATCTCAGATAAAGTAGTAAACTTCTTCTTTTGTACTTACTTGATTATCGAGTAATATCCTAAATTTCTTTTCCTTTACACCTCGTTGTAGGTAAAGGGTGAGGTAGAGGCTATTGAGAATGTGAGGGAAGAAGCTGCCACTATACACCATCTGCTTGAGGAGGAGAATGCTCGCTTAGAAGAAGCTGAAGTGAAGTGGAATGAAGAGAGGTCTGCCCTTACTATCTTCTTGGAAGGTAAGGTTGCTGCTTGGTCCCAGCTGGAGAAAGAAGTGGAGGAAGCCAAGATGAGGGAAGGGCACCTCAGAGAAGAGCTGGAACGAGCAAACTCCAAGGTGGTTGAGGAGGTGAGAAGGTTGAAGTGGAGAAACTCTAGGCTCATGATCTGGCAACTATAATGACGGAAGTTGTAGATGGGTGGAAGGGGGTCAAGCTTATAATCAAGAGGTGTACGTGGTGACCATCCGTACTAATTGGTTTTGTGGAGAAAAAAGTCCTAGACTTGGATATCACCTTTCTTCATGAAGCTTTAGCTCATCAGATGACAATCCTCGCTGACATGATTGGAGCAAGCCCATCTGGGGCTCAGGAGGATGATGAAGTTGCTTTAGAGTAGGGCAACTCTCCTACTCAAGCTGATAGCTAAGTTAGTGATCCTTCTACTGTTTGGGATGCAAATCCTTTTCAATTTTTACCTTATTTTGGCATCTTCTTTTGGCAAAAAAAAAAAAAAGCACTTTTTATCATGTTATGAAGTTCTTATAGGATTTTGATGATGTGGGTAGATGAATTTTTAAAGTTTTTGTGCTGGAGGCAGTTTGACTAAATATGCAAATTGAAGTTAATATAGTCTTATTATTATCTTTTACTATGGATTTTCGATTGAATGTTCTAACTAAGGAAAGCTTAGTTGGGATCAAGCTGGAAGGCTCGTCTTGTATTTTCTCAAAATTTTATCTAAGTGTCATGTTATTTAGTCAATGGTGCTGAGGAACGAGTATTTGAATTTCATACTGGAAATTAGGCTAAGAGTTGCAACTGAGGCAAACTTTAGCTTGTGCTTATCTAGAGTTTCCACGAAATTTTGTCTAAGTTTTGTAGTATTTTCAACCTTAGCTCTCGCTGTTGAGGAGCAGGCGTTGAAATTTTGTGTTGGAAATTGGGCTAAATGTTGCAATTAAGGCAAGCTTCAGCTGAGTTGAAAAGCTCGTCCAGAATTTCTACGAGAATTTGTCTAATTGTTGTAGCACTTACAACCTTAGTTCGTGTTGCTAAGGAGCATGTTTTGAAATTTCGTGTTGGAAATTAGGCTCAGTGTTACAGTTGAGATAGGCTTTAGCTGAGTTGAAGAGCTCGTCCAGAAGTTTCACGAAATTTTGCCTAAATGTTGTAGCACATACAATCTTAGCCCGTGTTGCTGAGGAGCAGACTTTGGAATTTCATGTGGAAATTGGGTTAAGTGTTGTAGCTGAGGCAAACTTTAGTTAAGTTGAAGAGCTTGTCCAGAATTTTCATGAAATTCTGTCTAAGTGTTGTAGCATTTATAAACTTAGCTCGTGCTACTGAGGAGCAAGCTTTAAAATTGTGTTGGAAATTGAGCTAAGTGTTGTAGCTGAGGTAAGCTTTAGTTGAGTTGAAGTGTTCATCCAAAATTTTCATAAAATTTTGTGTAAGCGTTGTAGCATTTACAACCTTAACTCGTGCTGCCGAGGAGCAGGCTTTGGAATTTTGTGTTGGAAATTGGGTTAAGTGTTGCAGCTAATGCAAGCTTTAGCTGAGCTGAAGAGCTCGTCCAAAATTTCAACCTTAATTTTGTCTAAGTACTGTAGCACTTACAATCTTAGCTCGTACTGCTCAGGAGCAGGCTTTGGAATTTTGTGTTGGAAATTGGCCTAAGTGTTGTAGTTGAGACAAGCTTCAGTTGAGCTTAAGAGCTCGTCCGAAATTTCCACAAAATTTTGTCCAAGTGCTATACTAGATTGAGATGACATCATGAAGATCATTTTATTCAAACTTGTTGCACAAGGCACTACAATTCATTATCTATTGATAATATTTTTTGAAGTATTCTGCATTCCACAGGTGTAAGAGAGGGTATCATATGTCTTCGAGCTTGTAGGATCCTTTGGATAGGATTTTTGTAATTTTGTATGGTCCATCCCAATTAGATCCCGTGTTGAGCTCCCATGTGGCGAGGAACACTTTTCTTAACACCAAATCGCAAACTTTGAATTTTCTTATGCATACTTTCAGGTTGTAGTACTTCGCATTTCTTTGCTTGTAAACTGTTGATCAAAGCTCAGCTTCATCTCTTTTTTCTTCTAGCAGGTCGAGCTCAACATGTAATGCCTTTTCGTTATTCTCTTCGTCAAAGTGTGAAGCTCAAAATGAGGGGACTCCCATTTTGAGAGGAATCACGACTTCAACACCAAATGCAAGGGAAAAGAGTGTTTCTCCAGTACTAGTGCGTGAGGTGGTGTGGTATGACCACAACACGCTAAGGAGTTTGTCGGCCCATGTGTCTTTGAGAGTATCTAATCGAGTTTTTAAAGTATGCTTGATGATCTTATTAATTACTTCGACCTGCCCATTAGCTTGGTGGTGATTTGGAATGGAGAAATGTTTTCGAATATTTAGCTCTTCACAGAAGGTCCACAAACATGCATTGTCAATATGTTTTTCATTGTGTGTGATTGTGGAATGGAGAACTCCAAATCTGTAAATAATTGATTTCCAAATTAAGTCTGTAGTTTTATGTTCAGTTATCATCACAAGGGGTTCAGGGTCAACCTATTTGGTAAAATAGTCTAAGGCGACGATAGAGAACTTCGTTCCCCTTGGTCCTGTAGGCATGATTCCTATCAAGTCTATCTCCCATTTCGAGAATGGCTAAGGGTTTATTATGGTTGCAAGCTCATTCGGAGGAGTTTGGATGATGGGTGCAAGTAGTTGGCATTTGTCATACTTCTTCATAAAGTTTAGAATGTCTTTTCTTAGGGAAGGCCAGAAATATTCTTGTCTCAAAATCTTATTAGCTAAGGACTGTCCTCCCATATGACTTTCATAGATTTCTTTGTAAACTTCCTATAGTGTGTATAAGGTGTCTTCTTTGTTTAGACACCTCAATAATGGGGTCGCATATCCTCTTTTGTAGAGAACGCCATCGAAGAGAGTATATCGAGTTGATCTTATGCTCAACTTTTTGGCCTCAGCTAGGTTAGTGGGCTTTCCCTAATTCTTAGAAATTATACGATCTCATCCATCTAAGAAGGCTTGAGGTCTTTGGCCATTAGCATTACAACATTTTCTTCAACAACGAGCTATCCAATTCTTCTTAGAAGGATGCTCTCCAATTTATTCACCCTTTCACCAGTTGCGAGCCTGGCTAGTGCGCCAGCATGGCAGTTTTGGGATTGAGGTATTTGTTTTACCTCTATCATCTCAAAGTTTCTTAATTCTTTTCTACTAGCTTTCAGATAGCAACGCATCCTGTCTTCTTTGGTTTGGAAAACCTCATTGATTTGGTTTACTATGAGTTGGAAGTCACTGTGTGCTATCAGTTTGGATACTTTTAATTCTTTGGCCATTTTTAGGCAAGCTATTAATGCATTGTTTTCTGCCTCATTGTTAGAAGCCTTGAAGTTGAAGGTCAATGCTTGATAAAAGTAGTGACGATCTGGACTAACAAGGACCAATTCGGCACCTATTCGGACCTTAGTTGAAGACCCATCAATGAACAACTCCCAAGGTTTGTCTTCGTATAATCTTTTTAGGGATTCGAGCTGAATTCAGCTATGAAGTCAATTAAGGCTTGTCCTTTTATAGCTGTCTGTAGCTTGTAAGATATATCAAATTGGCTGAGCTTGATGGCTCACTTTACCAGACCCTAAGGTATCTGGTTTCTGTAGTACGTGCTTTAGAGAATAGTTGGTCAGGACCAATATGTAGTGCTCTAGGAAGTAGGGAGCATAAGCGAGCTTTTCCATGGGAGAATAGCATAGCTCAGCATCGTAAAATGCTCTGCTGGCATAATAGATTAGGTATTGGATGCCATCTTCTTCTCTAATGAGTACGACGCTCAGGGTGTGCTCAGATATGGCTAAGTATAGTGAAATTGGCCCTATACTTCGAAATGATAAGCGGTTGAGATAGTTGTCTTTTTAGCTCTTCAAAGGCTTTGTGACATTCTTCAGTCCATTCAAACCTCATTTCTTTCTAGAGTGTGTTGAATAAAGGTTTACACCGATTAGTAGATTGGGAGACAAATCTACTTAATGCTGCAATTCGTCTCATGAGACTTTGTATCTCCTTAGGTTAGGTTGGAGTTGCCTTTCAAGTAAATCTCGAATTTTTTTATAGATTAGCTTCTATCCCCCTGTGGTTTATCATGTAACCCAAGAATTTGCTGAAGCTAACCCCAAATGAGCACTTGAGGAGGTTGAGCTTCATTTCATACTTCTGAAGGATTGTGAACAAGTCTAACAAGGTGCTGGATGTGGTCTTCGGCTTTGGTACTTTTTACAACATGTCGTCAATGTAAACTTTCATGGTTTTGCCTATCTGTTGGGCGAACATTGAATTCACGAAGCTTTGATATGTTGCTCTGGCATTCTTAAAGCCAAACAACATCATCTTATAATAGTACAAGTCTCGATCTGTTATGAACGAAGTGTGTTCTTGATTAGGTTCATACATGGGAATTTGATTGTAGCCGGAATAGGCATCTATAAAGTAGAGGAGCTCATGTCCAACTGTGGCATCGACCATTTGATCTATCCTTGGTGAAGAAAACTTATCCTTATGACAAGCTTTATTGAGGTCAGTAAAATTTGTACAGACTCTCCAATTTCCATAGCTTTTTTCACCAAAACTGGGATGGCAACCTATTTGGGATAAGTCGCTTCCTTGATAAACCAATTGCTAAGCAGATTATCCACTTCTTTTCATAGGGCTTCATATCTTTCAGCATTGAGTAGTCTCCATCTTTACTGTTTTCGCCGATCTACATGATCTATATTGAAACGGTGACAAGCAATCCTAGGATCGATTCCCTCCATATCATTATGATTCCAAGTAAACACGTCCAAGCTATTGCTAAGGAATTCTACAAGTTTGATCTAAGTGGTTGTTGTAGTTCATGCCCTTTCGAAGCTCTTTTAAGGGTATGTTCAAGCTCATTTGGACCTTATCCATTTTCTCGATGGGTTTTACTTCTTTATCTTTTAGCTTGATTATGGGATCTAATGAGCTGAGTTCAGGTTCTTCCAAGTAGGCTATATTTACTCCGTGTTGGAATAAGATGTGGGGAACTCCAATATTTTAAGGGTAGTGAATAACACGACAACTTTCAGCAACTTCCTTATTCTCTTTGATCTATAGTAGGCTATGAGAGTGAGAAACTTGACAAAGTAGTGATACATTGAAACGATGGCCTTTAAGTCAAATAGCTGGGAATATCCCATGATCGCATCATAAAGTAATGTAGAGTCGAACACTAGAAAATCAGCGTTGATGTGGGCTGGCAGGGAGAATTTCCAACCTCAATAGTAAGCTTGATTTGCCTCTTTGCCACTGTAAGGCTCTGTTCAGCCCAAAAACCATGTTAGGGTATGGCTGGGAGAAATGAAATGGAATTCTCATCCATTTTAAAGTGTTGAGGTACAAAATGTTGAGGGCGATGCCAGTATCGACCAGAACCTGATGGACGATTATGTCGGCTATAGATAGAGCCACTATCAGAACACCTAGGAAAGGATGTGGGTTTGTTTCTTTAGCTTTGGTTAGTGAGTAGTTATTTCAAGTCTTCTCTAATACTTGTGAATAATTCCTATTTCAGTCAAGTTAGCTAAGATAGGTCTTTTTAGCCGAGACTCCTTTGATCTATTGTATAGCCCATCTCGAAACATATATACTCTCGAGCTAGGCAACTCATTATTGCAAGATCGAGCTTCAGCTGGATCTCCTCGAAATACACCTACTCCGTTGAAGGTAGAAAACTTTATACAATAATGATAAATTGAGGTTGCAGCCTTTAGTTCATGGAGTATAGGCCTTCCCAGGATAGCATTAAAGTTGGATGGTAGGTCGACCACCACAAAATCAGCAATGATTCTCCTTTAATAGGGTACTTCACCGAGTTCAATAATCAAGGTGATCTGACCTCGAGCTTCAATATGATCTCCAGAAAGCCTTGTAGTCTTTTGGGTAAGGGTGAGGCCAGTCAGTATCTCAGTTCTCTTTTCTGCACTCAGGTGTGAACTTTTTATCAATCTTTTTATCTTTAGGATATGCTAAATGATTAGGATTAGCCTTTCCTTCCTCATGATCCGAGGTCTTCTCCTCTGCTATGATGTGCTTTTCCACTCAGCTTAGAAACTCATGATAGGTCCTAAGTCCATCTTTGTGGACTGACCACCAGAAACGTGTTTTCGGCCTTAGTCTGTAAAGGATAGACATGAGGACGGAATCATCTCATTTTTTCCACCTCCATGGACTATTTATTGAATTTGTTAAGGTGACTCTTAAAAGATTCAATGCGCCATTGTTTAATACTCACGAGGCTTTCCTTGGGTGTGGTTCAGACTTTGGAGCCTATGAATTGAGATAAGAATTCGTTAGCCAGGTCATTTTAATTTTTATGAGACCTTTGATGTAGCCTTTTAAACCCATTTGGGTATTGTCTCCTAGTGTCAATGAAAAGCTTGGCACATGGTAGCATCACTAGCTCTTTGCAGTTCCATCCAGGATGTGTATTTGTTCAGATGACTAAGAGGATCTTCCTCTCCATCGTAGCTGGTGATTTAAGGCATTTTAAACTTTTCGGGTAGTGGCTCAGCTAGTATGTCGTCTGTAAAAGTGGAATGGCGGCCAATGAAGTAGTCTTCAATAGAACTTTTATGCTTAGCTTCTAGTCGGCTATGCGTTTCTTTAATAAGCTTATCTCAGGTTTGTCATTCTTTAGACAATCTCCTTTGAAAAGATTGGTTCTCCTGCTTTTAGGTGATGACGATCGTTCGAAATCCAATCTATAGAAAATGTTTCCAACTTTTGGTAAGTCTTTCTTGTTGGAAAATGACTATTTTTGACCTCACTTGTCCTACTTCTAGACAACTCTTCACCTGAGAAGTGAAGACTTCTCATCGTGGGAGGTTTGCCAGTTCGTTCCTAAGCTGGAGATTCCATTTCTCTCCATTCCGCTAACAATGTTAGTTAGACTTTCTATTGCTTCCCACATTGTAGCGAACTAATGATTAATATTTTTAGTAGAATCATTTTTCTTTTAGAATTCGTAAGGAATACTTGTGTCATGAGGGTTAGTTCAAGCCGGATTTTTAGAGGTTGAACTATTGCTCATGGTGATTTTCTGGTTGGATTTTGAAAGGTATGGGGTGGTTTACAAAGCCCTCATTCTAGCGCCAAACTATTGACGTAAAAAGTGATTAGGTTACTTTTGTCAACTTAATTTATGAGAAGAGTATGTTTGTATTAAATGGAGAATTTTGAAGTAAGTTTCACACAATGATTGAGTTCGGTCCTCGTGGGAGACAATTACAATCTCATTTATAGCAGGAAATAGGCAAATGGTATGTTGTACATCAAATCAACTACAATGTCGACCTTAATGTGTGTGCCGTTGACCAAATTTTTATTGGCTATTGAGGTCGGCTTCCATGTGCCATGTTGGAGCTGAGGTGGGAAGTAATCTTTGAAAAATTGTGATTGGTGACAATTTGGGGTGCCCCATGTTGTTCGCTACGTGTTCGGAGGTCATCGGATTAGATAAAAGTGTGATGCTAGCCTTGGAATGAGGGAAATTTGAGTATAATGATGATGTTCCCTAAATTACGGTGGTAGGTCCTTCATTCTGAAGATAAGTCGAGCTGAGCTGAAAGTTTTACCGAGTTGAGTTGAACTAAACTGAGAGTTTCACTCTGACATGATGACCTTATTCTAAAATTTAAACTCAATTTAAACCAATTTTTAAATACTTCGAAGAACTCTTAAATTGACGGAGGTCAACATATTCTAATACTTGTTTACTTATAATTGAACATTTTAAGCTTAGTGAAACATGCTCTAGATCATAAATAGGATGCCGGAACATGCCATTATAATTTATTTGCTCAAGATAAAGTTTATTATTGCAATGCTTGGGTTTGAATATACTTGGGAAGTCAATACTGACTGGAAACTTTGCAATTGTCCCAAAAGGATCCCTGAGCCATCTAACAGTATTTGATGCAACTGCGGGCTTGAAAGTCTTCTCCTGCATTATTTTACATGACTCAGGTAAACAAAAGCAAAATTCGTTGCGCCATCTAAAATATGGTATCTATGTATTGTACATCTTTTCACATGTGCAGATTCGTTTCTTAATTTTCTCTTCTCATCGTTTTCTACTAGAATCTTGACCCAGTGTTTTGCTAATTGCTTCAGCCTGTCAATTCTAGAAATGTTAATAAGTAAATTGTATCATCATTCAATCCATCCCTTCAGAAAATGTATGCATATATTCTTTAAGGTAATAACATAAAAAGAAAGACTAACACTTGAATGAATAACAATAAATGATAGCTCTAGTGTTAGATGAAAAACTTTGATGAATATGATAATTTAAATCAATCAAACTTTTTAATATGAATACGTAGAAGAAATAAATGCAATGTTAAGTTCAAAGATTTGATTAAAATATTTCTTTCTTTTAATGTACTTGAAACACCTTACATTGATTGCAAAAGAGAATATATTTATGGAGAACAATTTATAAAATTTTTAGTTAGTCCGGATGAGGGATCGATCGATCGATCTACAAAAGTTCAGATGACCCAAAAAATAGCCATTGGACAAAATGGTTAGAAGTCGGAATTATCAAATTTTGAAGTAGGCATATTCACCTTAATAATAAAGATTCCTAAAGTGGAAGCTTGAGAAGACTTATTTCGCTTCAAGCTCGTAAGGTATACTTTATTGTTCACATTTCATTCCACAATGCTAGCAAGGGTCATCAGACTTGATATTGTCCTTCTTTTCTTTGATTGCCTTTTTGTTTGTCTTAGTCTTTTGAATGCATTCCCAAAGCTTTCTTTAGACTTTCTCTTAATGCTCTCAGAGGAATCAATGGCCAAAACTAGATCCACTATCAGCATTAATATTAGGATCCTTTGATGCTCGGGCTCCGGAATGGGTATCGAGTATGAGTACTATCTAAGTGTTGAATCTTTTATTTTCTAAAATATAAAAATACGGGGATATGGCTAAAAAGAATTCAAATTTTAGACACGAGTACGTAGGTATATCTTTCAAACTTCAATTTTTTTACTAACCCAAAAAGTCATTTTAAATAGACCAAAATTAATTGTTCATAAAGAAGGAAATGAGTGTTGAATAAGGGATTAAGATGAATAAAATAGAATTTTGTGGTTTAGTTTTCAATTATGGAAATCTAATTATTAAATGTTATATAAAATAAAAAATGAAGGACTTGATTACAATTTGAACTTAGTGGAACACTAAATAGCACTATGTGGAAACCATTTTCATTTTATATAAAGAAAATCTAAAACATTTATATAGAGAGGAAAATAAGGGAAAAAAGAAGAAAAAAGAAAAAGAAGGGAAAATATAGCGTCATCGCCTTCCACTACCTTCTTGGTGGCGGTGCTAGGTTTACAAGAGCAGAAATGGGAAAGAAGAAAAGCAAAAGCAACAAAAGAAGAAAGAAATAGAAACAACGAAATTTTCGATTAAAAATTGAAGGATCTGATACATATTTCATACACATAGTTGTGTCGTGTCGACATGGGTACTTTGTCTATTTGGAAGAGTTCGAGCATTAGAGTAGAGATCAACATTCTTAAGCATATTCAGCGACTTAGGAAGAGTGTACTCAAACTTATTTATAATAAATTCATAATAAACTATGAATATCTTTCTTACAAAGATTGTAGGATGAAACCAATACTTAGTTCATACTCCATTACTGAATTCAATTGAGCTTTCTTATCAATGTAGCCAATCATCTTCAGTGCATGAGTATGACTGAAGATCCTTCTGCTATTTTTAGCTCACAACTCATTGTCTTTACACATCTTGTGTGTTAACTTAATTATGTCTCTAAAATTTATCTATTTAAGTGTATTCAATAAAAGATAGATTTTAGTTAAACCAAATCTACTATTTAAAAATATCTAATTTTTTATAATTTCAAATATATCCATAATATATCAGCATTGAGTATATTCAACAAGCTGACATCGTTGAGGGACTCTCATTTTTCATTATAATGATTTAAGGCAAATTATAAACCTGACTTAATATTTTTAACGAGGGGTTTAACATGCAAATGTCCCATCATAACTATTATTTATATATTTTATCATGCATCTAATATACAAATAAACATACATATAATAGTGTGGACGATTATAAATTTAACTATCTAGCATTCTCGAGCTAAAAGGAAGACTAATTAATTAGTTCCCGGGCAATATAGTATTGAATTATATAGTTCTCTATCTCTATGGTCACAACCTCTTATAGCATCTTTTTTTAATCTAGCTACAACATATCCTATGATAGTGGCACATAAGCCCGTAAATAATAGTAACGAACTCCCAAACTCAAAATTAGTAAATAGTTTGCAAGTCCAAAATTAATAAAAAGCTTGCATACCCAAAACAACAATTCAATATATCCACATGGTTGAGTCCATATTCATTCAATAAGCATATATTCATCACATAAATGCATTCATATATAATATTTTATATAAATTTATTTCAAATTTCTCGCAATTAAAATAATCTAAGCTAATTTAGACAAGTAGATCGGAACAATTAAATCGTCAATTAATCAATGAACTAATTAGCTGATTTATTTAATTAAAATCAAATTTTAGTTAAATATCAAATTAGAGTTCAACTATAAGAGTGTGTTTGATTTGTTTTATTTTCCATAAAAAATGTCATTTCCTCATCCAAATTCCTATTTGTGGGGTTGTTGATTGACAATTTCTTTTATGGAAAATATTTTTCAACTTTTGGTTATGTGATCATATTTTCCTCAAAAATAAAAAAAATATTTTCTTTAGGGATTGGTGATTTTCATTTTCCAAATAATTCACTCACTTTCTCTCTCTCATCTATTCCCCTTCTCTCATCTACCCACCACTAAAAAAATGGACAAATATAATATTTTTTATGTTGAAAAATAAATCAATCAAACACATTTAGGGTCTGTTTGAGCCACTTTTTTTGTATAAAATACATTTTGAAATAGTAGATTGATAGAGAATGTATGTTTAAAAAATAAGGAAAAGTTTTAAATTTGCATGTAATATTATTTTATTGAAAAATGTGTAGTTAAAAATAAGAGAGAGAAAAATATATTTTGAAAATAATGAGGATCAAACAAGAGCTTAATTAATAATTTTTATATAAATAAGTTTTAGGCAATTGAATTGCCTAAAATTTATTTTCTTTCCATGCAAATTTTATGTTTGCAATCAGATGCGCCACAATATTTTAATTTAGGATAAAACTCTTAAACAAAATATAATTCAATTTATGAGTCAAAATAAAAGTTTAACTTGGACAATATTAAATCTAAAATCAACCCTAAACCCTAAAAAAATTTAGGTATGCGTCAGCAAATCTGCGATGGCTCACAGCTGCACAGGGTACAGCTTTGCGATCGAAGAATGTTTCTGCCTCCAGTCGCTGCCATCCCTTGCTAACTTTCGGCTCATCTTTGACCAAAAAATAATTTTCTTTTCAAAAGAGATTTTAGAATATGAAAATCAATTTTGTTAAAAGTTAGAAACAAGAAATCAACCATTAATTAGTCCCAAATTCAATAAAAAAAAAAAAAAAACTTATAATAAACACAAACTCGGTTCTGATAGCACTATTAGAAATTTACTTATACACACACAACAATATTTAATATAAATTTCAATTCAATTCAAGGATCGTCTTTGTGTTTAAATAGAAATCGGGATAAAATTTTATACATTTAGCAAATTCTTCAAACTATATTGAGAATCTTAATCACGAGCAGTCATGATTATTGCTCCTTATGTATCTTCTTTCCTTATGGTTGTCCAACTTACAATGGTAATACAAATGAGAGGATAAGAATGAGAGATTAGAGTTTCTCTTTCTTATTCTAGTAACATTATGATAATCTAATGTGAGTTACGAAGTGTTGTAATGAAAAATCAAACCCTAATTATTTATTTATAAATGTGTAAGTGGGCTTGAACACCCATAAACAATTCAATTAATTAATTTTATAAATGTCCAATACTTGTCAATTAATTAGTTCTTAATATTATTCTTTTAATTCTCCTTTTTATGTGTGGTCCAATAGGTTTTCGATCACGATGTCGGATGACGTGAATTATTATTTTAATCTAATTAAAATAAATTAAATTAAAAATTGCTTTTAATTTATCATTAATTCACATAGTTTAATTAATTCACGTTTGTCATCCGCAATTAACGTTTAACCATATATCAGGACAACATATATGACGAAAAATATCACGTGATGTGATAAAACAAAAGTTAGTTTACCATGAAACTATAATACATTCAATACGATTCAATCAATTACAAGATATGAAGATGTGTCATTCTCGATTAATTGATCATATTTTTCATTTCACTCTTAAGTCAATAATCATCAAAGCTCTTTTCTTGACTTACATACTTACCTTTACTAAGGATTTCGATATCAACTTAAATGAATAAAATATATATCATAATATCTTATTATCTATAAGCGATGAATCTTCTATAGATTATTCGCAATGTTCGTATGATTGTAGATATATTCAAACGACGTAGTATTCGCGACTATTGACAGAGCAACATTCAAATAACCAAAGTATGATTGTTCTCATATAAGGTACTATTATGATATCAAGTCGAATGATTAATTCCACTACCAAACGTTAAGTGTTAACCACTGACACTTAAATAGTTATTAATGTGGAATCTCTGCGGTGGGTTTCTAATATTTTGTTCTTTTATTAAAACATATACGCATCCATTTAAATACCGTTACAGTATTTTAGTTTGTGAGATCAGTTATTCTCTTTATAAATGAAAAATGTCATACGTGTTGATCTATCCGTAATAATTATATCCGTATCTCACAATCACAATTATTTGTAATTAACAAGTTATCAAAATTTGAATCTACGGAATCTATTAATTTAGTATATCAGAATAAAAATTCAATTAAATAATAGATATTCCATAAATAAAAACACATCACATTATATTATTTATTAAAAGTGCTTATGTCCAAAATCTATTGGACTTAGATTACAACAGTTATACAATCGGGGAAAAAGGTACATCTGTTTTTGTTTAACAAACCTAATACCCAGCAAAAATGAATACATAAAAGGCGACGATAGATGTGATAAAAGCAAAACCTGCAGTGGCATCCCAAGAGCTCCCAGACGCTACTTTGACGTACTTAGAGGTACCAGGAGTTACGTTCAAAGGTACCCAATCACAGTTCACAGTATAATGCCCTGAACTGTTCCGTGGATTTCCATCAACAGGGTACCAGAAGGCAGCAGAAAATTTGCTTGATTGGCCTATTGTAAATTGTACATCCTACAAAAAGGAAAATGAAGTTATCTTTAGTACCTTCAAAGCATTCAGAGCCTAGCCAAGACAAATAATGATAAGTACATCTTTTAACTAATTAGTCAAGTTGTCCATTAGAGGAAGTTATTAACATCGTTCCCACTTTAGCTCTTCAGAAGTCTCAGATCGCATCATCCTTGCCCAAAACAAATTGAACATTTTGGTTTCAAAAAGTGTAGGCCTTTTTTAAGCAACCACAGTTAGCATATTTTAGTACCATATATCAAGTTTGTCAAATAATGAAAGTTGAAAGGCCAGCAATTGAGTATTCATAATTTTAGAGTGTGTTTGATGGATATTTTTCAGAAAAGAATGTATTTCAAATAGTGATGTATTTTTTAGAAAAGAATTTTCAAGTTTTTGAGATTTAAAGTT
>CAIGRN010107807.1:0-14942 GCA_903798345.1 Fraxinus anomala | reverse complement strand
AAGGATTGAGGAATGATAAAAAGTCCTTGGACCTAATTCGTTCTGACATTATCCCCAGGCTTTTGACGGAGGATGATAACTTGGCACTAAATCGTCCCCCTTTGATTCATGATGTATGGGAGACAATTTTCTGTATAGATGCTGACAGTGTTGTCGATCCGAACGATTTCTCAACCCTATTTTTCTAGCATTGCTAGGACATTATTCCGGACGACGAATACATGGCAGTCTTGGATTTCTTTGATGGCGGCCATCTTCCACGGGTTTTTGTTGCTATTATTATTGTGTTGCTTCCTAAGATGAACGGTGCTTATAAATAAACTAATTTCAGACCCATCAATTTATGTACACTGGTTAATAGGCATATTACTAAGCTTTTGAACACTTGCTTGAGTACACTGTTACTGCTCATTATCTCACCTCTACAAAGTGGCTTCATCATTGGCCACCTAATTGGGGACAATGCATTATTAGCTCAGGAGCTTCTCTATACTTTGGATGTTAGAGTGCGATGGGGTAACACTATCCTGAAACTAGACATGACTAAAGTATATGATCGCATGGACTGGGCTTCATTTATNGGGACAATGCATTATTAGCTCAGGAGCTTCTCTATACTTTGGATGTTAGAGTGCGAAGGGGTAACACTATCCTGAAACTAGACATGACTAAAGTATATGATCGCATGGACTGGGCTTCATTTATAATATATTGGAGGCATTTGGATTTGATCGGATCTGGATCGACAAGATTAGGCGGTGCATCTCCAAATGTCATTTTTCTGTACTCTTTGGACCTCATTTCCTCATCTCCCCTTTTCTAATTTAGATGTGTACTCCATCAGTCGGATCTGTCAAGATCTATACTGATGGATGGGTCAGGGATGGTTTTGCTAGCGGCGAAGGCATCATCCTAGATCACACAGGTCACTTTTGCATTAGGGCTTTCTCATCTTCGTATGGATCGTGCATGATATTATAGGTAGAGTTCAGGGCTATTCTTGATTGGATTTTACTAGCTAGAGGACACGGTCTTTCAGACATTTGGATTGAGTCGGATTCTATAGTGGATATTCACTACATCACTAGAGAAGGAAGACCATGGGCTATTCAAGGCATACTTAGATACATCACAGACATCATATCATATGACAGAGACACAATTTTTCACATTTATAGAAGGAAAATCAGGTTGCAGGTGCTCTTGCTGCAAAAGGTTGGGATCATCGGCAATATCAGATATGGAGTAGCTAACCTACCATGACCTAGCACTCGTACAACTGATAGACATGGACTGCCCAACATTAAAGTATGACTTTTTTATTCTTTATTCTTATTTTTTGTTCATTATCATTTATTTTCATTATAACAGAAGTAGTACTTCAGCATTTACTGTTTTCATTATTTGCTCATGTAACCACAGTATTCATTCACTACAAGTGAGGACTATTAATAAAATCTCGGAAGTATCACCCTCCTTCAACCAAAAAATGTGGTGGTGAAAATGAGAGAGATGGAGTATGATGGCATAATTTTATCAGTTTAAAATAAGTTACATAATAATTAATATTGTTATTATTAAATGGAAAATCAAGATAGGAGTGGGATCTTACCCATCCCGCCTCCCCAGAGGATTGAGGAATGATAAAAAGTCAATTCCTGGTTCATTAAGATTATTCTTCTTCTTATATAATTCTCTAGAGTAATTATTGGTAAATGGGTCGGATACGACAATAACCTTTAACCCATTTGAACCTTTGAATTTTCGAAACAAAAACTTTAGAACCTAATTTTTGCCTCTCATTTGAATGTTGAGAGAGAGAAAAAGAAAAGGCAAAATCTTAAAGACTAAAACCAACCCCTTTAAGGTTGATTTTGATGTTATATATTCATCTTAATCTTCTTCACCAATATTCAAGGTTAGAATCTATTTTAATGGTTTACTCTTTCGATTTTGTTTGGGTAGTTTATAAATCTTAGATTTTTTTTTTTTTTTTTACTGCTAATATTGATGGATCATGTTATTTAAGCTCAAAATTCATTTATTGAGGTATAAAATTGTAATATATTGAAGAATTTGGGGAACAAATTATGTAAATGGGCCGGACCCTTTTTTTTTTTTTTGTCGCCATTCGATGGGGTCAAGAGAGGCCTCAGGTCCAAGAAGATGAAGCCTTACTAACATGTATCCAGGTGAACCATGCTTTGTATCTCACTGACCATCACTTGTCAATGAGGCTTCCGCTTTAAAGACTAGAGGAAGTAACATGCCTCTAATTTTTTTCACTTTTGTAAATGAAATGTAGTACATAATTGCTATGAAATGAACTTCTTTCTTGCTTATTGCTGGTATATAATTGTTTATTTGGATTTTCTAAATATTATGTATTTTCCAATAATTTCTTGTATAAGTTAGTAAGTTACTAACATTTGTATGTTATTGTAGGATGGAGTGCGCTCTTGACATTAGGTTGAGACAACATCTGGGGAAAGTGACATCGAGTTGCAAATATTCGAGTTTTTCCTCATTATGACTTTAAACTCAGAAAGTGAAGAAGAAATGAGGCCCAATATTCAAAGAACTAAAAGACTGCTAAACGAATCTTATGGAAGATGGTCTAGCATTTAGCATTTAGGTGGACGATTAGAAAGAAGGATAAAATGTGCCATCAAATGCATTTTTGGCAAGAAATGAATATCCTGAATGCCAAGGATGTATCTACTATTCACGACGATCCTTGAATGAGTGTCAAATCTGCATTTAATATTTTATGTATGTTTATTGACTTAATACATGACCATTAAAGCATAAAAATGTTAATGTCAACTCGAAGTCCATATAGAGTTGATGGCTATGATTGGTGAGACAAATTAGAGTCATATAAGGGATTTGGGTACTCTGCCTAGTCAAGACTATCCATCACCCGATGTCATTCTAGATAGAGATTGGGTATGTAGATTTATGTTTTATATTATTACGTGTGATTTAATTGTAGTTTATATTTTATGTTGTAACATATAATTTAAATGTACTAATTGTCAACTTTTTATTTATGTAAGAATGCTATCACATTGAACTGTGAGCTCCATCTCTGTACATATCTCATTCACCTTGTCGATCTCATGTACAACACCAATCTACTTCACCCCATTTAGATCCTTCATCCCGTCAATCTCATGCACTGTATGACCTTCATCAGGTCATCGATCTCCTACACATCATCGAGCTTCTTCAGATGATTTGATTAAGCATCTGAGCAGACACCTGACTAAAGTTATATGAGATAGATAGGAGTTCTATGCTTGGAGGTAGGAGTTATGCGACCAGAGCTAGGAGTTTTATAATCTTAGCTAGGAATTATCCAATCATATGTAGAATGTTTAGATAAGAAGGTGTGCTCCGAAGTGATGGGAGTGGCGAGGGAAAAGATAATAGAGGATGTGATGGGGTGATAATAAGGATGAGGAGGACGGAACGAGAATGGTGATGGAAGATATGACAATGATGACACATGGAATAATGGAGAGGATGGCGATGGGGATAATGAAGGGACAAACGTGGTGATAGGGGGTGATGGAGGTGTTGAAAACGGTGACGATGGGTGTGATAGAGAAGGTTATGGAGGATGTGACGGAATGCTAGTGGGGGTGATCAAGGATGTGATAATGGTGATATGAGGGTGATTGAGGTGATAACAGGGTGACAAAGGGCAGAAAGCTTACTATGGATATAACAGGGCTTGGCGTTGTGGGCAAGAGGTCAAGATTGCCAACATAGTACATTACTTCTCCTTTCGTAGATGAGGCGAAGAAAAGAAAGTTCGTGATGTCAACCTAGTCAAGAAAAAAGCATTTAAGAGTTGGTTTAATGGTATTTATCCCGGGTAAATAATTTATGATTTTTCCAAAAGTATTCTAACTTAGTTATATAATCACTAACTTATTATTATTATTATTATTATCTTTGAGTCAATAGAAGGTGGTTAATAAAATCATCAATGAGCATTAACATGGTTTAGAGATGTCACTATTGATGTCAAAAATCGAATCAAGGAATCCTTTCACCGGACTATAATTAGCTCCTCCTAAACTCACTTGTTTTGATGCTCAAACTTGAAGAAAGAGGGAAAATAGCTATTTCAGAAGGAAATATTTGAATTGCTTCTTTTTTCTTCTCTTAGAAGGGGGTATTTATAGATTTTTCTCCAATGATTTAGGGTAACTTCGTTATTTCGGAGAGGTGACACCTGACAGCCTTTTATTGGCTAACTAGTAACTGATTCTATTATTATGTTTTATTCATTACCGTATATGTATTAGCCCTGAAGTAACGCGTTAAGCATTTCCCTTACGTTCTAATAGTAATTCTTTGCGATCCTTTTGAGCTCTTTCGCATATGGTTTTCGCTTTGTTAGTATTGGGCGAGATTCGTGAAGTTTATTTCAACAAATATTTCCCAAAGGGTTAGGCCCACTTTTTACAGGTCAGTGGAATCTTTATGCTCAAAATTTGATTTTATTATTTATATTAAATTAAGGACTTTTACTGTTCAATGTTTTGGACCGCGAACTTCGCTAATGACTTGGCCAAATTATTTATTGGCATTTACCATATGGGCTAAATGGAACGTTTTTTTTTCGTTTAATTTTTCATTTTTTTAATGTTGATTTAAACATGATTCAGGACTCGCTCTTTTAACTTTCTGCATTCTATGCATGCATTCAATGGTTGTTTAACGGCTACTTGTTTTATGTATATTCGTATTCAGTTGCTAAGTATGTGTGCATTTCAAGTGATAGTCAGTTGGGATTCAGTAGATATGATAAGGTCTCTGTGACACTATATTTATGTGTCTGTCATGCTATCAATTACTTTCATTTTATTTATTAACATGTATGTTAATATTTGGTTTATTATAAATTTTGGGGAGAAGCCTCTTGTCTTCCCTAGAATCCTTTTAAGTGCTGTCACCGATTCTTCATTTTTTGTTTCTAATTTCCCTATTATTCCTAATGAATAATCTTTAGATCTTATGCCAATATTTTATGTAATCGGTCAAGATATGGAAATTATCATAATCTTTTTCTTGCCATGCTACGGTCGTGTATTTGCGAATCTGATCCTGTCGTATATAGTCCAGAAGTTGGTAGAGGATGGTTCAGAAGCTAGCAAGTTTGCCATGCTTTTGCATTTTCCACGGATATGCATCATTGAATGATCACTATGCAAGGCATAATTCCAGATATTGTGATAAACCCTTATGCATTTTCTTCTTGACGAACGCCGGTCAACTTCTAGAGGTTGCTTTGGACAAATGGATCATTTGTAAGGACAACGGATGTGCAAGATAGTCTAATTCATAGGATATGCCTTCTGGCTATGTAATAGATTTAGTTCACAAAAACATGCCTTTTGACTTGCCTTGTAAGTTTTCTTTTTTATTAATGACAATTTCAATTTGATCATTCTTTTTGCTTCATGACCATTTTTGAGCATGTACAACAGATAATTTATAAGCTTAGTAGGATGGGAATTCAAACATTGAACTGAAACAAGTTCACGATTAATGAGTTCGCACAATCAAGGAGAATTTCACTTTATTGATAATATTATCTTAAATCCATGCCATTCTAGGGGTGCTTAATGGATTCGCCATTTTTCCCAACTAGCTTATATGTTCCTGATCCCACAACTTCGATTGTTGTATATGGTCCTTCCTACTTTGGGCCAAGTGAACTAGAACTCATTTCTTCATTTGCGACAAATACTTACTATATGAATAAGTCCCCTACTTTGAAGTTTTTCTTGTGAACCTCGGAGTTGAAATAACTTTTCATCCTCATTTGGTATATAGTGAGCTTGACTTGAGAGCCGTCTTTCTTTTCTTTTAGAAGCTTTAGGTTCATTTTCATGGGTTCCTCATTTTATTCCTCTTCAAATCATATTTATCTTACTGAAACAACACCAATTTCAACTTGTACCATGGCTTCCATCCCATATGCTATAGAGAAAGGTAATTCTCCTGTAGTAGTTTTTGTAGTAGTTCGTTATGACCATAGGATTCGTGGGACTTCATCAGCCATAACCCCGTTGTCATAACTAACTTCCTTTTCAAGATATTTTTTAATGTTTTATTGACAAGTTCTACTTTTTCATTGGCATGGGGATAATATGGAGTAGAGAAATGTCTCCGGATACCTAGGTTTTTGTACATTGCTTTTAGCTTTTTCTTGGAATTGTGTGCTATTGTCTAAATTATAGAGTTTGGTACTCTAAATTGGCAGATGATTTTTTCCACATGAATTTACATGTGTTAGCCTCAATGATATTCGCAAGGGGTTTGGCTTTTATCCACATGGTGAAATAGTTTACCACGATTATGAATCTCATCCCATTTGGCGAAGAGCCAAAGGTCACTGCTGCTTATCAATTCTCGTATGGGTTGTCGTAGAATAGATGCGATTGTTTTAAATTTTTCACATTTTTTTAGCAAAATTCATTACTTCTTTCATCATGTTTGGCCAATAGTAATCTCGTTTCAATGTCTTTTGCACTAGGGAATGTCCGCTAGTGTGGTTTCCACATATACCCTCATGGATTTCTTTCATTACGTATGTGGCATCGTCTGCATTTATGCATCTGAGTAGAGAGAGTATATACCCTCGTTTAAATAAGATATCATCCTATAGTGTGTATCTTGCAGCTCTTATTCGTAATTTTTGTGTTGCTTTTTTGTCTTGAGGGAGAATCCTATTTTCAGATAAGAAATGATGTCCCACATCCAAGAGGTCTCATCTTATATCCATAAGGTTTCCTTCCTTTTATGGTCAATCGACAATTTTGACAACAATTCTATGGGTATTGTTTTAAATAATTTCACATCTTTTGAACTTGCCAATTTTGACAAGATGTCCACGTGCTCATTTTCCTCTCTAGGGATTTGGGTGAGTTCAGATTTTTTGAAGCATTGAAGTGACCTTGTGACTTCCACGAGGTAAGCAGCCATTGTTTTATCCTGGATTGCAAATTTCATGTTCACTTGATTTACTACAAGCTGTGAATCACTCTTTACTTCTAAACTTTGAGTTTGCATTTCTTTTGTCAATTGTAAGCCCGCCAATAAAGCTTTGTATTCACCACATTCTTGGTTGCTTTAAAAGCAAACCTTAATGCACAATTCAATTTATGCTCTTTTAGGCTTATCGGGATTATACGGTCTCCAGAACCAATTTCTCTGGACGATCCATCAACAAATAATTTTCACGTTCTCTGTTCAGGCTCCTCTTCAAGAACAGGAACATCTGATAGTTTTGCAACAAAGTTGTCCAATGCATGTTCTTAGATTGTTGACCACCCTTTGTGGTATATTTCGAATTATCTTGGCTCTACTGCCCATTTCATTAGCCTTCCTGATACACCATATTTTTGTAGTACTTGCTTGAGTGAGAAATTAGTTAGCACTCCAATGCTATGGTTCTGGAAATATGGTTACAATTTTGATGATGCTATAATGTAAGGGCCAGTTTTCCATAGTCGAATATATCTTATATGCTCCTTGTAGGGCTTTACTTATGTAGTATACTTGTAGCTGTTGTTGTCCTTCATCTTTTACCAGTACTGAGTTGATTACCACCTTAGAAATGGCCAAATATAGAAACTAGATGAGCTTTTTAGAATACTAATTGTAATATATTTTTCATCAAGTTTTTTGAATTTTGAAGCATTGAACGAAGTGAAGAACAAATCAACCATACTCATGTATAGAACTAGAGGTTGACGTGAACATCTGATTTTTATGCATATAATTGTGACCAGTAATGTATTTTGATAAGTACATTGTAAATATGATCTAATTTATCTTATACTTGTGTATTAATTTAATTTTTTATATCTTTGCAAATATTAAAGATTTAAACAAAAAAAAGCATAATACAAAATTTAAATAATAAATATTACACAGCAGATTGTAAATATTTTACAACAATAAAAATATGCAATTAAATATATAAACATAAACTACACACCGTTGCAATTGTTACGTTAGGGAACCTGACCAGTACAAAAGTGACTAGTATGTCCTGTTGTGTCGCGCCTATCGCACTTACATGGCTGAAAAAACTCTTTTGTGGATGGTATTCTGGTTATTTGTCTACATCCAAGAGTATGCAGTCCGACTTCGGATAGCAACAAATTATTAAATAGGATAATATGGTTAGAAACTTTCTATTCAACTTCATTTAGTAGGGGAAATATAGTTTGGGCATATGCTACTCTTCAAAAATCAACTGTGTATGTTGGAAGCCTCTATATATAGCCATTGCGACTACATGTGCACACGGAAAACTCTCCATTTGAAACTTTCTACACGTACAAGTGTTATCATTCAAGTCAAGGATGTATCCTAGTGTCCACTTCTCATTGAGAATCAAAACTGATCTAGGGGGTTCCACATATACCTTATTCTCCATCTTGAGAGTTTTGAAGAGTTTATTCCATAGTTAGGTTTAGTGTGCTTATAAACATGTATCAATCTGCATGTCCATTACAAAATTTTTCCTACAATTTGCTACAAATGTGCTTGATATCGTGAGAACTAGTAACTTCTGATTCTTTTTGAACAATGAATTGACCAAATCCACATTCTTTGATGTCATCATATTAGACAATGCCTATTATTCAATCTCTAATTTGGTTAATTTCCCATTCATCATGTTATTTACTCTCTATTTCGTCCATGTACTTATAAAACCCTTCAAAATTGTATGTCTCTATAGCTCTCCTAAACAACGACATAATCTTAGTGGCTCGATACTTGGTATTCAGGTTGCCTTATATGTAGGTATATACAATAAACATGATATGATCTAGAAAAATTTCAGTGATGACATTTATTATAGAGTTTCACCGGTCAATTACAAAGGCAAGGTTCTTAACGTCCTCGATCACTTCCCTCGGCTTTGTGAAGAAGCAATGCATCACTCGATCATTCTTGTTATCGACTATGTCGAATGCAAGAGTATTAATTTAAATGTTCACATATTAACATGCAGCAATAATCAACTTGCCTTCATATCTAGCTTTCAGCGATATACCGTTGACTAGAATTAGGAGAATTGAGAAATCATTGAATGCATTATCCAAAATTCATGATAAAAAACTTCAATTGGTTGTCGTCATCAGTCTCAATAAAGAACATCGAGCCATGATTAGTTTTCCCATATTATCGGAATACCTGGTCAATTTAGTGCAACTCTCCTCAAGTAAGCCCATTTAGTCCTCCAATTTGTAATTTTTTGTCAATGGATCTTGAAACTAGTGCATTATGTGTCAACCATAACTTTGATCTTACTTGTTTGTGATCATTGCGACGAATACCAATTGGGCAAGTATGTTCTCATGCATACTTACGAGCTACAAACACTCATAAACATCAATTACAATTGTTGTCTACACAGATAATTGTGGAGATAGTCCTATTTCATTTCTTCACTTTGAAATTGAAGTTATATTTCAATGCAATCATGTGCATAACTTCCTAGAAATCTCTCTTGGTGTCAAACAGTTGGTCGACCTATAAATTTTCATCATCGAAAATCACACGTGAAGAATGAGAAAATTATGAACTGGGTACTAACTTGTGAACTCCCAACTAACTCATGTCACTATCCAGATAAACTAATTATATGCTAGTTTATAAATGAAATTTCCTCATCATTGTCTTGAACTACCTCGGGAGGTCTCTACGTAAAGTGAAATCATGATCTGTAGCAAATGTCTTTGAATAACTACGTCATCCTCTTAAACTACCTCCATTATGTTCTAAAAATCATCCACATTAGGATTCACTTCATCAGATGCTCGTGTTCACTCTGGGAGATATTCTTCGTCACTAAAATTATGGAAAAATGAGATATGTAGTCTTTCTTGAGTCAAAGTATGTTGGAAAGCTAAATTAAGGGATAACAATTCTTTTAGAACTATCATTTTTCCAATTTGAAAATTTTCTATGCGAAAAATGCGTCGTAACCTATGATTGAGAATTTGGAGCATAACATGTGCAGCACTTTGACACTCATTTGACTTCTAATTTTATCCCATTGATCATATATGGTCCTCGATATTTCACGATCTTCTTCAGCCGACTTGAGTCCTTCAAGACACGCATACTATCAACACAAACTCTTTGACTTTCATTACAACTTAATAACTATGATTTTGGACACGGAACTAGCTAATACAATTTGGACCTAATAAACTTTCCCTTGGGCATTCCGTAACAAAATCATTTGTTTCTAAATTAAAAATCAACACGACCTAACACTATTAACCCAATGACTCAATTCTCAAACTTCAACTCAATAACTTGTCATACATGTTTCCCGAAACACATGAAATCAACAATATCACGTGTAAAAGCAGGATAAAAATTATAATAAAGCATATAACTAAATTATATAAACAACACAGGTAAAACATGTGTAGCACCAAAACATGTAACACGATGTGTATCAATAACTTAGAAACCAAACATAACAAGTTGAGATATAGATGAACTAACAACATATAATATGATATTGATATTGTACAAAACACTTAAATATCGATGAGCTTAAATAACACATTATGCTAGTTAGATCATCAATCATCAAATATCTATCAAATATCAAAAACAATGTACCAACTTTTCCCCCTAACTCACATACTCAACTCCCATGAAATAAGTACTTATATCTTCCCTTTTTATCACGAATAACAAAGGGAAACAAGTATCAGAATTGTGAATAACACAGAGAGAAATGAGTGAAAAATATGCATATGGACAAACTATACAAAATTATGCAAAACATGTGATTGGAGTAAAAAAAAAAAATCTATTTAGATAACTCTTTTTCATGGATTTTAAAATATAGCAACATATTTTGAAAACTCAAATGAATGAATATTTTCCTTAAAGCATGAAAGTCAAATCCAATGCTAATAGGATATTTTAAATAAAAAGCTCATATTAAATTTTCCATTGTATAACTTTTCTTTCTCCCCCTAACTATAAGCAAACACGCCCAAGCATACACACACATTTCTATCTTTTTTTCAAATCTTATGTACATACTGTTCTTCATTAAGTTTTCTAAATAACCCTTATAATGGGCTTAAGTCAATAAATCCTAAGTTAAATGACTATAGGATACCAAATTTTAAGATACTCATCAAGTTTAATTACTCAAGTCATAAGAGATACGAAGAAACATATAAGATGTATCTCACTATTTTTCTAATGACAAATTATTCAATTATTTTGAAACTCAATAATTGTTTTCTTTGGGGAATATACTAGACCTTAGGTCAACTAGTTAAAAGTTAATTTATATTCAAGCTCCCCTTACCATGCCGATGACTGTCATCCCAAATCTCAGACACAGTTAAGACTCACTCACAATAGTTTAATGTGTGCAATGCAGTTGATACATGAAATAACCTATAACCAAGTACTCCAAACAAGTTCTAAACAAAGTTAATGAAAATTTTATTCACTATTATTAATTTTACTAGTGCTTGATCATAAAATAACATGTCCAATAATATTAATTGAAAGTGCTATGACTTCAAAAGTCCTTTTTTCCATTTTTCAATTTTTTTATAATAATAAAAGAAATAATGCAAAACAAATTATAAAAGGACAAATACAGAGTGCTTGCATGAATATGTGCATACCATGAATCAATGTATGCATCTAACAACCTACTCAATAAGGCAAACAATCGCTCTTACCATGAAGAGTAACACGAGCAACATCGTAATTTGAAACATCACTTTAACCAAAGAGTTCACTCTTTTTGTAAATCTTCTTACAAGAAGATGTAATTTTAGTCAAATAACTCACCATATTTGACTAAGATCTAACGATTCACTAGAAAAGATACTTTACAGTTGGTCCAAACACAAATAAATTTTAATATATTATAAACACCCAACTCGTAAATCACCAAAGAACCTCTTCGATTTTGCAACTTGCACTTTCTAGAACTCTAGACTTATTTTCCCTCTACGTGGATCACGAAGAATAAACCTCGTTTCGAAACAACTAGAACTACAACGGTCTCTTTCCAACTTCAGAATTCTAAAAGCTTATTGGTGAAAGTAAAAGTTTTTGGTGTTTGGACTTTTGTGCTTTGATCTTATGGTTGAGTTAAAAGAATTATAGAATTGATGTTTTATCTCTATAGAATATTCTCTTGAATGAATAAAGACTCAACACACATTTGGAACAAAATGGGTTAATATAACCCATATTTGATAATCATTATTTTCAAACTTTTTTTCTACATATTCATTTTCAATTACACATTTACATAATAAAATATTCTACACGTAAATTCAAAAATTTTCCCACTTTTTAACCACACATTTTCCTAAAAAATACTATTCAAAGCATTATTTTTCTCAATTAATAATTATCAAACAAGGACGTAGTATGAAGTGTTTGCAGTTTTATGGAACAATGAAAAGTCATAAAATTGTGAAATAGGGTTTGGGCTCCTAACATGATCGCAGGGCACTCAGCGAGCACTCACATGCTGTTAAAATCACTCGATCTCCTAGAGGGCGACCAGTGAGCTCTCTCTGAGCAGATGTTAATATTTTCATCATATATTTCTCTCGCAATATCGGAATGAGGCTATTCAAAATGTGTTAGAATACTAACTCAAAGGGCTATAATTCTTCATGAGATCATTTTTCCAGATTGAATGTTTTCTATACGAAAATGCATCGTAACCTGGGATTGAGAATTTGGAGCATAACATGTGAGGCACTTTCACACTGATTTGACTTCTAATTGCATCACATTGATCATATGTGGTCTTTTTGGACATTTCATGATCATCTTAAGTCGACATTGAGTCCTTCAAGACATATAACACCAACACACAACTCTTTGACTTTAATTACAACTTAATAACTATGATTTTGAACACAGAACTAACCAATACAATTTGAACCTAACAGTCTTGAAATCGTGTAAGGCAAAATACATGATAACAAAAAAATACTTAAAAATGACCAAGTTTCTTACATTCATATTATCAAATAGTGCAGATGAAATTTACAGCATATATAAAAGAAAAAGTTGAGCTTTTCTCCTTTTAATTAAATACATATAGACACGATGTTAAGTTTACAAAACCTTTGTGGCTAATTATCAAAAGTCGGCACTTTAAACTTAGATTACTTCTTCTAACGCTGGAGTACTACCGTTCTTTCGTAAGTGAAATTTCAGGTATCGTTGTACTCAAACACTTTTCTTAGTTTTAATAAAAAGGCATAACTTGGGAAATATCGAGTAATACATCCACACATCCATCTCAATGATCCTTTGATACTCTAGCCCAGTTTTCCCTTGCACCTGACTGTGAATATTTAAATTAAGTTAGGTGATTTCGGTGTTAGTGTGATAATTGCACATAATTAGATTTTATCTTTTAGGCGCCGATTCTTTAAATATATTTTGTACACGGAGCGCTCAACTTTAATGAACACGCTATCGGCGCACGAATGCCATACCCACTAAGTATAAGGTTCAAACTTTGGGACCAATCCGATCGTATCCAGATCCAGATAAAAGGGACTGTATCCCCATGGTGTACAAAACTTTAAAAAATTCTGTGATCTTTGTAAAAATTTAGGATTTAAATCTTACTATTAAAACTTGTAAAGTTGGTTAATCTTTAACAAAATGTATCTCAAAATAGTATGCTAAAACTTGAATAGAAATTAATTAAAATTCAACACATACTTTAAGTGAATAAATAATTTAACAAGTTTGCTAGTTCTATCAAATTTCAGCTATCGCAAAGTAGCGAATTATTTATATTTACGAAAAGTAGACAAATAACGAAATCACACACAGTCTTTGATAGTCCTAGTGAAAGTTCCTGAAATTATTTAAAAATGTTTATTAGTAATTAGACCAAATATCTAGACTAAAAGAAGTAGGAGATCGTAAAACGAAAAATAGAATTTTTAAGGATTTTTTTTTTTTTTTGGGTATTCCCACCACTATTTAAGGGTGTGAACCTCCTTACTTAGGGTGCGAACGGCCATATATAGGGTGGTAACGACCTTGGTAAAATAGCTTAAAGAATCTGATTTTTAAGAAACTCGATCTCACCAATCGGTAAGAGAAAACATTGATATATTGATCATAGCATATCAATCCCTTTTTTCCCAAATTAAAAATTGAAATTTTAGGTCATTGAGATGAAAATACCAAGTTGTTCTTCCGAATAAAAGGGAGAAATTTTCAGCTTTAAGTTCTTCGAAATGGAGGATGAAAATTTTTGCTAATGGAAAACATTCGTGTGTTTTGAAATGAAAACTTAGTCAACTATTTATAGATGTCATGGAAAGCTAAAAAAAAAAAAAAATAGATGTTAAGCAATTTTATATTTGGACCAAAATTTTCTGGAAATAATTCTTTAGTCAAGGTACTACAAGATGACTTATCTTATTTAATTTGTTCTTGTAGTTAGTTTTATTTCTTTTGAAATTGTATTTGCTTATTTGATTATACAGGGAATTTTGATGAGTAACATAAGTCCAAATCTTTGTTTCACTTATCCTAATAAAGTCTTATACCTTGATAAAATCAAGGAACTCTTGCAAGACAATCTAGACTAAAATGAGTACAATAAAAATTCACTTATTTTCCTTCTACTAGTAAACGGTGTTGAGGATCTATTTTAATCTAAAAAATTTATGTCATCATCTATCTAAAGTGGCACATGAAATTGAGGATTTTCTAGGGAACGAAATACACGAGGAACAAGATTTTTCTTACACTCGCCGTCCTTTGATCTCCAAAAACTTTTATCTTGGTTTTAAAGTGATAAAAATGTTGGTCATTTTAATTTATGATATAAACTTGTATTATATATATATATATAT
>CAIGRN010107785.1:0-26022 GCA_903798345.1 Fraxinus anomala | reverse complement strand
AATTAATTTTTTCTTTTTCTTTTTGTTTTATTTAAAGAAAATGATATATTCGTCATTTCACAATTTTTAATTGAGAAAATAAATGAAAAGAACATTTTGCGCAATGAAAATAAGGGTGAAAATCCCAAAAAAAACGAAAGGTATGGACGTTTCCACAATAACAGTGAAAGATGGGGACGTTACGTACTAATTACCCTATTTTATTCCACCAACAAATAATATAATAAACAAAAGATAGAAGTTAAAAAAAATGCAAAATCAAGGGGTTCTGCATAAATAGAGTTGATGACAAAAATGATGAATGTCATTAATAAATAGAAACATGTAGGGTCACAGAGAATAGAAAGTATGTATAACAAAAAATAGTCATCCTCCAAATATTTTTCTGTGAACATATTGGATGATAAGCCCACCAGATTTTGTCTTTGACTGCTATGTGAAGGAAACTACACCAACCTGCTATCATTTTATCATGAATTAATCTACTTGTACAATGAATTTGTACGAGTAGTTTGATAAGTAGTGAGGTGTAAAGATCCTTGCCATTAGTTTCAAAAATAGTTTTTCAAATCAATGAATAGGATGCCTATCAACTCATACATTGTCAAACTAGTTGTACAAGTAACATATTGTTTTATCATTTTCACACCACCAGTTGTTACTGCCATACAATTTCAGAGACGACAATCTGACTCATACTTGCCATGTTTGTGCATGTCTATACACAAGTAGACAGATAATAGGTGGTGGTGGTGGCACAACTGAGTTCACATAAATGTTGACCAATCATGCTACATGTACATTTTGTTTTACATCATTTTTTACATTGTGCCACGTATCGGCACATGATTGGACAATTTTTAAAAAAAACAAACAAACAAATTTCCACCCAACACTTTTTGAATATGCACACAATGTACAGCATGATGTAATCCATGAAATGTACATTCAACATAATTTAATGCTGATACTACATTTATATTCCAAAATGAACATGTAGGAATGAGACTTTCTGAATGCAAGTGTTTTATAGTTCAAGCATACAGTAAGAAAGAGACTGTACAAGTTCAAAAGCATTTCCGGGATTAAGAAACCTCGTAAAATATACAAGCAAAGAATCTACACAACTTCACAATCAGAAATTCAAGGAATGAAGATTTACCTCGTGGTGGTTTGCGAGGGGAAAAGTTCTGTTGCAAATAAACAGATATGGAGATATTAAATTCTCCACCAGATGCAAGACTATTGACTAGGCAAAGTCTCTAAATAACGGGTGTAAAATCAACCTTGCACAAATAAGTGATTATAAAATTTTCTTCACAGCCGAATCAATAAAAGAATACACTGAAATTGCTTAGATCTGCAAACACTAGTGACTCCGTTAGCACTATAAGGTTACCTTTGTGGTCACTGGATAGAAATGACAGTTAGGAACAAGTGCAATTATGCTACAGAATTATATTTCTCTGAAAACCAGTCAGTCATCTTCCTGGGTCCAAATCTTCACTGTCTTGTCGTTTCCAACAGCACCCGATGCGATCATATTCTTAGTCGGGTGACATGATACTGATATAACTGTGTCTGTGTGACCTTCCAACTTTTGAACTATTTTACGGGACTGAAGCTCCCACAAGTATAGACAATTATCCTCGGAACCACTTACAATGTACTTACCATTTGTTAGAGAAAATGTTGAGGCTATGCAATACTTAGAGTTAGCATGGCCCGTGTACGTTTTCAGAAATTTTCCTGTATTGAAATTCCAGAGCCGCTGCAAACACAGAATCCTAGATTTAGTCAGAGAACAATAACTAGGAAGCATTTGCAAAGTATATTCATAACTAGTGGCAATGTCTCGTCTGCAACAGGCATACACAAGAATCACATTCAGCAAACTAGACAATTAATTCAGATAAATCCACAAGAAAAACAAGACCTTGATCAAAACTACGAATTGCCAAATGATTGTTAAGAGGCTCTTAGCAGCTGTGGTGTACTTGTGACTCAGAGACTACCTGAATGATATCTTTAAAGACAAGGATTCTGTTTATAGCTTCTAATTTGAAAGAAACACGGAGAGAAATGTTCTTGTTGAAGCAAGATTTTGCAGTGTTTAGGTTAAGGGATAAGTGAGATCATCAATAGTCAATACCTACCAGCTTCAGCAGATCATATCCATTCCATTGTCAAAAACTGTTGTTAATTGACACCAATTCCTTTATTTGCCCACGTGATCCTTGTTCAGAAATTTATTTGGAAGTTAGAAAATATAAAATATATAGAGAAAATAACACCACAAAGGTTTACGTGGAAAACTCTCAATTCAGGAAAAACCTATAAGCTGTCAAAGAAAGAGATATTCCACTATCACACACCCCAAAATTGGACTAGGTTAGACTACAAAGGATAGCCAAGATAGCCCATAACAACCTCACAAATTGGAATAAATAAAACAATAAGGGAAAGAATGTGTTTGTAGGGACACAAGGAGAGCTTTTGAGTTCTATTTGGCGTGGGATTCATAATAGTCCCATTACAAATAAGAAACAAAAAAAAAAAAAAAATTCTATCTGGGATAGACAAACACAATCCTATTTTAATTAGACAATCCTAAACCCCAAGCCAAAATCCTAAAAATCTCCACCTTGAATTTGAATTGTGTGAGGCCTCTAAATAGGAAGTCTTCCATGTCTCCTCCAATTCGAATTATGGACCTTCACCACAGTCCCGTCTCTTCCACCCTCTTGGTCATGCCACTTGAAATATTTCGATGAACATTTTCTTTTACAGCCACAATTCTCAAAATAGACCATACTCCGACATAAAGAGTATACACTTAAAAATCAAAAAATTCTAAGAATTTCAACCGTTCAGTCTCGCCATGAGGGTTCGGCCCCTTCACAAGGGTTCGACCCCTCCTTGGGGTTCAACCTCTCCATGGTTATAAATAATGAGAATCTGTCTATTTGGTTATTCATTATTCAGTAAACGGTTGATTGCTTGTACTTCTGCAATACTTTATTTTTTTCAGGAAACGGTGAATTAACATGTATACAGGGATTATTTGTAATAGCGTTTTGGAAAGTTCAAGTATATTAGCATTCTAGACAACCTAATTGCACGCACATAGAACAACAATACACTAAGCTTTACCCCTAATAAATTTATGATTAATTAAATGAATCCTGTCTTGCCACTACAGCTGGTCTATTGCTATATCTATTGACAGATCGAGTGCAATCATGTCATTTATAACCACAACAAGCCAAGTTATTTTTTGTCTACCTCTTCTTCTTCAAACGTGTTTGACTTCAATCAAATCTCTCTTGCGAGTATAAACTTGTTTAGGTCTACACAAGAGAAAGAGAGAGGAAACTAGAAGATAAAAAGAAAGCTAATAGGCAACAAGAAATTAGGCCAAAAAAAGCTATTCAAGGAGAAATTAAAAACATACTCAGGAACAAGAGTAGCTTCATCAATTCCTCTACATTTACATAGCATGTGCATTTATGATTCAAGTGAATAGACACTGTAGGTATACTAATTTGGTGTGGCCTAGTAAATTTAGAATTAGTTTCAGAGGGGAATAAATTAGTTTTCTTGACTTGACCAATAGCTGAATTACATGGATAATGATTATAGTAACTAGTAAGATAATTCCAGATTGTTTCTCAATGGCATATAATTGATAAATAAGCATGATATACAACCATCTAACTTGTTTCCTGTTGGACAGTATTCATGTGCCTTTCGTATGTTTTACCAGTTCAAATGAATTGGAATTTGCAAGGTTTTTATTTTGATATAAGTAGGGTTTTTTCTTGAAAAATAACAATAAGGTACAGAAATTAATAACTAGGGTTAATTAGCTATATTACTTTTATAGTACAGAGTTAGTTTATTTTAGATTCATACATGAAATTGAGTAGTCTTGATTGTTTCCATGCAAGTATTACCTAAACTATTTGAAGATTCCTTGAGCTTGTTAACTTGTGACTTCGAGGAAATTCTCTATTTTAGGCATAAGTAATTATTCACAATAAGAAAAGAACTAATTCTTAAGGTGATCTGGATGCATTTTAGAGTGTTTCTTTAAGAAAAACTATGTACAACAATATAAATATGTTTTTGGAATTTTTAATGAAACAAGAGTTTTATGCAAGCTTGCGAATTTATAATAAATGATTTCATTATATTGGTAACTTTACTTCGAATTTTAATTATAATGTTCTTATTCAATATATGGAAATCAGTGATACTTTTGCAAGTCGCCATATGCATGTGTTTTATTTCTAAAGAACACGAAAGTGGAGTCATAACACAAAAAGAAAAGTGAGGCAAGAAAAATGACCATAAATAAAACAAGTCCATCCACAGAAAGTAGACTGATGCAAGAAAGACAGATGAGGAATCTTGAAGTTAATGAGCAATTGTTTAAAACAACAAAAGGATCGTCTAACGATCTAGAAGAATTAATTATTCAACTACCAACGAAGATTGTACCCAATAAATTTAAGCTGGCCACATGAATTTTATGCCACTCCATTCAATTCATTTATAAATCTATTGGAAGATCCAAATTAATTACATAATTAGCAATCACAAAATCCTTGACTCTTTTGGTCTACCCCTCCTTCTAGCTTGTTCTATTGAGATTGTATCATTTTTATGAAAAAGCATTGAAGAGGTAACTCAATTATTATCCTTATCAATGTCATCCAATGCATTACATCCTCTTCAATTCCTCCTACATTGTTAATAATCAAACCTACATATCTAAAATTATCACTTTTAGGAACACATGATTTCTTTGAGGTAACTCAATTATTATCCTTACTCAACTATTTCAACCATTACCAAAGTGGCATTGCATTTATTTTTTCGAGGTTCTGATCAACTACTTAAAAACGTTAAACTTCAAAGTACTCTTCCAAAGTTCTAAGTTACGAATTACCCTTCTTTAGTCTCATCAACTAAAAATCTAAATCTATGTCATTACCAAAACTATATCATCAACAAAGAACATAAAAGTGTCTACACTATCCACTCTTTAGGTTTTTTTTTTTTTTTAAAGTTATCATTCACTTTATGAATTTCTCTATTACGATTCGATATATGTAGTACTTGCACTTTCAGGTTACAGGAGGTGAAAATGACTAAACTTGCACTATAGCAACCAAGATATAGATCAAATATATGTGTTGCAATTAAATATATTACAGAAAAACACCACATGCCCTTTTGAATGATGCCAGTTAACCCCAATGGGTATTTCTTGCAGCTTCGAACTGAAAAGATAACTACTTCAGCAGATAGAACTTCAAAACAACTAAAACTTAGCAATTGAGGGATCACAGTTTTAAATAGCACCTAAAATAAAGCACTCCATACAATCCTCAATACAATTCACATCCCAATAGACTCCTGGTTAGAATACTTAATTACTTTAATACTTAAATCTCATACAAAGAGTGTAACCAATGAAAATTATTTATTCAATTTTTAGCCAAAAATTTTCCCAAGAAAGAGAAACTCACCAGGGTATTATCCAGAGTCCCCACAAGAATGAATTTCCCATTGGGCGAAAACTTGACAAAACTAACTGGAGGATGTTCCTCATCGACCAAAGTCTTCATACAATGGCCAGTAGAAGCATCCCAAATCCTACACAATCCATCATAGCTACTCGAAACAATCATTGTCCCATCGTGATTAAAATTAACCGCGGTCACAGGGTCTGAGTGTGCGGGGAGGACCTTAAGGCACTTTCCAGACTTCACATCCCAAATGCGTACAGTCTCATCAAAAGAGCCGGAGGCAAGCATGTTGGAGTGAGGATTAAAATTCAAGCAGAACACGAAATTAGCGTGTCCATTGAGAGTCTTAATAGAGGACCCAGTGGCGACGTCCCAGAGGCGGATGGTGCGGTCGTCGGAGGCGGTGGCGAGCAAGCGGGAATCGGAGGAGAAAGCCACGTCCGAGATGCCTTGATCGTGGCCCTTGAATTCGTGGTGAGTAACAGTAGGGGAGGCGACGGAGTACGTACGAGCGGTCTTGTCAGCGGAGGAGGAAGCAAGGAGGCGGCCATCGTCGGAGAATTTGACGGTGGAAAGGGCACGTTTGTGACCCGTGAGCGTGTGTTTGAGCTTGTAGGGTCTGAAAGATTCTGTTGGCTCCGCCATTGAGTGGGTGTATGCACTGTACGTGGGTTTGAAAGATGATAATTGGGTTTTTGAGGAATTTTGCAGCTGCACTAAGTGGACAATGAGGTGATGTTTTGCTTTTGAGAATGTGGATAACATTTTGGCGGAAAAAGAAGTATTAAACGGTTAATTAACATTTGACTTGTTAAACTTGGTAAATAGCTTATAATTAGATTAAAACTTGATTTGCACGTGTATAAGTGCATTAATAAGCATCTTTAAAATCCAATTTAAAGAATGATTAGTCAATTTCATCTACGATAAAACTAATATCGTCGATTCACATGATGTAGTGGAATCAGTTGCCCCCAAAATGATCCATTGACAGTGGAGCCTTAACTTTTTCTCGGAAAAACCATGGTCTGCCAAACAGGCCACGGGACCTCTGAGGGGTAAGGCTCGCATCGTGCAAGCAGCAGGGTCGATTTTGACACCATTAATCTGATCCTCCTTCGCACCATCTTCTCTTGCCATGGTGCTGCCCTCAGAAGAATTAAATTTATTCACCTGCTAGTTTACCAATGTTATACCAATCATTTCAAATTGTATAATTGGTACCAACTTGCTCAACTGGCGGTTTGGAAATGGAGAGTGATGTGCAAGAACAATCTCAGTGATTTTCTTCTGCCAAAATTAAAATGACATAACTGCACTTGTGTCTTGGAACTACAATCCTGCTATCGACATACCAGTAGTATAAAATTGGGGCTAATTAACACTTCCAGAAGCCATCCCAAAATCTCCCCAACTCTCCAAAAGAATCGAAGAAAATGAATTGGACAAAAAATCAACACATCACCTTTGGCCACAACAACTATTTGACTACTCTACTCCTAACACCATCTACCCACATGTACATTTGGGGGGGAAAGAAATGGAAGAGGGAACAAAATATCTGAAATTCACTGATCTGTTCTCTTGAAAATTGGCCCGGTTAAGTATGAAAGACAGTAGCTCTAAAAGTGATCTGACTGGAACTTGGAAGTAAGATGTGAAGGCAGCGTTTGGGAAATACTTTGCTGGGTGGCGGATGGAGCATATGGAAAAAATTGTTGATAATTGAGCCTACTGGAACCTTGCCCCACTTGACTATATCCAGAAAATCCTTGGGATATCTCTCCATGATGCACCATCACTCCTTTGTGAGGACTATTCATTTCAGCACAAGAATTCTTATGTCCATCCTGTTTATTAGTGTGTGTCCACGTATCCTGTTTGGAAAATTCACAAGTTAGCACTGCATCAACAGACATCCAGAATACGCGATTAAAAAAATTTGAAACTTTTTGTCCAAATTTGGCCATATCTGTAGGACAAATTTGTAGCAGTTGATAATACAAATACCTGCTGCTGCTGCTGCTGCTGCCTGAAGTTTGCAGCTAAAGATGAAGTTGATCTATCACTCTCACTGTATGGCGAGTTATGGCTTCTCATTTGCGGAAATGAATAGCACAAGCCATGAGAATGTTGGTCAAGGGAACCAAAACCAGAACCTGGCTGGTTGCTGTACCAGTGCTGATGGGCCGATGAGGAATACCCGTGAGAAATGTAATAAGATGCAGTATGGAGCTCTTCTTGGCAAAATGCACGAGGAATTTTCTGATTTTCAAAATCAAAAGATCTTGAAATAAACTTCTGGTCTTGTGGGAAGATGCAAGGTGATACCATACGAGATTGACCATCGTATGAAGAACAAGATAGCGGAGTATATCTCCCATACTCCAAACTTGGTGACTGACTCCTGTCAGAGAGCCTAATTGCTTGTTTCATTGTCGAGTCTTCTATAGATATTCCTTGTTGTGCAGCAAGATCTAATATCTGTTTCTCATCAAGTCCTAAGCTCATGATCAGACTCCACAGATTTCTGTGTGCTTCTCTCTGGTTGTAAATAATTTGATCTCTCATTGCCATTTCAAATTGAAGCTCAATATTAGCAATTCCCTGCATATGTTATGGTATAAATAAGGCTTTGTACATGGGGAAAAAAGGAGGAAAATTGCCCAGAGTTGAAAGGGAGCCATATTTCTGGACTGAAAAGAACATCATGTGTGATCAACAAGGAAAAGGTGAGGAAAATGGTATTTTCCTAGTACCAACTTTGAACAGAAAATTTATAAATTATATTTCTTCTGACAAGAGTCGAGCATGAAGAAGGGATAGCCCAGATTGAGGTTTCTGTCAAATGAATATGTAAAAGGTAAAATGTACTCTAATAAATCACAATATTTGTTTACCAGCAGCCTGTATTGACTGAGAATCCGCAAATATGTTTTGTTTCCATTGTTTCTAATGGACTCCTCAGTCCTATTCTGTAGTTGGCATCTGTGCTCCTCATTTGCTTCAATTTCCTATGTATGCAGAAATAGTAATAATGTTTAAGTGAACAGGAGATCAAATATAGAAGACATGGAACAATTGGGAGTATCACCTTTTGATAACTGACACCAAGCTCATCGTTGTCACGAATGTTATCAAGAATCACTTGACGCCGTGCTTGTAAAGCCAGTAAAACTGCTCCATCTTTTTCAATAGACTGCAATGATAACAATTGATCATGCTTTAAAATAGACAATACACAAATTAGTATCCAATATAAAATGAACTTTACAAAATTTAGATAGAACTATCCCTAGAGGAAGTGATAGAGGAGAACAAAAGGACAATATTGACTGGCGACTGCTATGCAGTAGAGTTTGAAAATTCGTAGTGCTTTTGAATCTTACAAGAAGCAAGAACTAAATTGACAGAAGAATTACGGGGCCAACATTCAAGATTTGCAGCTTAGATATCAAGAGTCTGTAATTCCCACCATCTAACCTGTTGTTTTGCAATAGCGTCGTCGAGGTGTTGGAGTTCAGTGCGGTTGCGGAGGTTAGTTTCTTCAAGCTCAAACAAAGCCTTCTGTAAATTAATCCTCTCCTGGACATTTTCACTTGTTTCTTGACTCAATACGTTCAACCAAGAGACTTCATCATCTGCTGCTTTTTCAGTAGGCTTGGCACTTAGTTGTGAGTCTTTTTCAGCTAATTCCTTCCTCAACCGGCTAACCTCACTCTGCAAGTCAATATGGTGTGTCCTTATATTAGACAAGGAACTATAACCCAAAAAACAAAGATGATAAAAATCAATAATTACCTGAAGATTGTCTATCATCTTTTGGTAGTCTGATACATGAGCATTAACCGTACCTATATTTTTCTGAAAAGTATGGTAATAATTATCAATATACACGCCAAGCAATTTAAGCTAATCGAGTTATCAGGATATTAGTACAAAAGAACAAAAATGTACTTCAATGACCTAAGATCAGCTATAATCATAGGAATATAAAGCAGATATAGTACACGACAGATAAAAATAAGTATTTATATGAATCATCAAATTACATGTTACATAAGCAGGAAAGTTTTGGGCAAAGAATTCTCAATTTAACAATCCGAAATCACTTTGGTTTTCATCGTCATAAGCTCAAAACCAGGTATATCATCAAAATGAGAATTTTTTTTCTCACCTGGATATGCGTCTTAATTTCCTTTGCTCGGTCAGCATACTTCAAAGTATTGACAGTATGGTGATACTGACTATCAGCTGGTGACATGGTGGCAATCATTATTGTTTGAGAATTACCACTCAGACCATCTTTAAGAATCCGTGTTAACTTGCTGGAGAAAAATTAAGGTTAGCTGCATTCACTGGAGAAATACACAGTACAATAACAATAAATGAGCTACCTATTGCAGTTGTGTGTGTGTGTGTGTGTGTGTGAGAGAGAGAGAGAGAGACCTGTTGCGATAAGGAACATAAGCTAGACCCTTCTTCTGTTGTTTCCCCAAAGCGTTTATGCAATTTGCCAAAGCAAGAAGCGATCGATTGATATTGGCACCATCTCTCAATTTTTGGCCCGCACTGTTTGTTTCAGAAGCTCGTTCACTGCATTATGGGTTTCATAATAATAATTGCACACCTTTAAATAAAGCAGGACTGAAACCATAGGGAAAAAATAACAGAATAGAGGGCAACCTGCCAGCAAGATCTACAAGTGCAAGTTTTCCCCTAATAACCTGATTAGAAAACTTCCTTTGCTGTTTTCTTGTCACACTTATCTCCAAAACTGCATGTGATCTGTCAAATAGACATTAAAAATATGTGACAAATCATGCAGAAAAATCAATCTTCTATTACTGGATTGCCAATATCATTGAAAAAGGACCCTTCTCGTTGTTTGTTGCAGTTATCAATGTGTTTCATAGATCAGCTCTTGAACTTCTCCCAGCTATGTTAGATATTTTAATGGGCTAGTTTCCAGTAAAATTGTAAAGAAGCTGACTGCGATATCCAAAGAGGAAGCCAAGTGTCAACTAAGTGTATAAGAAATTGCTAAAACCATTGCCAAATAGGTGAAGTATTTGAATTGATCCACAAAGAAGCAACTTTGGCCATCAATCAATACATGAAATGGAGAACAATTTTAAAAACTAAAATATGATTCTAGTCATGCTGTTAACTATACTTTTGCTGCAAATTTCATATAAATTTCTGTCTGTAACTCCATGTTGAGAAAATGTGATTTAATGCAATCAAGGATTGAAGCAAAACTATTATGCCCAATAAACAGAAGAAGAATTACCCACCGCGAGGAAGTTCCATTAACCTCAGTGCTTTCAGTTTTTCGTCTACTGTTCCCCAAATTTAAAAGTTCAAGGATCCTATCAGCTGAGTTCACCTGCGCACAACAGGACTGTTAAGGACTGGCAACTCCCTAACATCGAGTAAAGATGATATACCCGTTGATAAATAAAAATAAATAAAAAATAAAACGTTAGTGGACTATACAGGAAGATTTAGAAAACAAAGCCAGATCACGTAGTGCAGAATGGTACTAATTTCCAGGAAAAGATGGGCTCTCAACCACATATAGTGTTCCCATATATTCGAAATTTTACAATACGCAACATGTATAGTAGCAGAAACCGGTAATGAATCACTATGCTAGAGAATGCAGATTGAGTTTTGCAGGAATCATTGATTAAAAATTAGGTAACACGATATTAGCATTCAATGAAATAAAACTGAAACCAATTCAGATCGTGCAATCACTGCAAGAATCTTTAGAGCCAAATGGTCAATCTGAAGAACAAAGTTATGAAATGAGTATTATTTCAAAAAGCACTAGACGCTTACACTTTGGGGCAAGCCTCATATGAGGCTGTTATTAATAGCTTGCGCTTTGAGTGATATTTGTCAAGGCCTATGCCTTGCTGAGGCACAAGCCATACACCTCGGGGAGACAGAGGTGTGCACTCATTAGTCATCTTTTTCGAAGCCTTTTCTTTACCCAGCTTAGCTTTTTGGTCTGGTTTTTTCATAGTTTAGTACATTTTAAGGTTAACCCCCAAAAAACTAGACAGAAAAGAATTGGATATTGAAAAAGAGAACAAGTGAAGTGTCATGCTTGTTGTAGCCTCCTACAACTGAAGTGCAATACCCCGTAACAAATTGAATTTGCAACATTCTGGTGGCAGATGCACGTGGCTTCACTCTTCTCTATCTTTTATGTTTTTCTTCCGGTTGACTTCAAGTCATAGTTCTTCTCTTTGAGTTTCCTTTTCTTTTAAGCTCAAATGAAGCAAAACTCTGAAATATGTGGTTTGTTGTTTCATTTCTTCTCTTTTGAAGGAGCGGATGGGAGGGGAGCAGCTGTTAAAATCAAGCATTGGGTATATTTGCCCACGGCTACGAGTATCTTCTCAAATGTCACTGGCATATTATAAAGGTTTAAGCCCTTGTTTTATTTTGTATTTTTAAGAAGTGATATTTTTGGAGAATATGTGGTTAAAAAGAAGGGAAAAAGTTACAGGATCACATGCAAAATTACTTAATTGGGAAAACGTGGTTGGAAATGAGTTGGAGAAAAGTGATTTTGAAAAATTAGAATCGAACAAGGGCAAAGAAATCTGCCACAGTTCAGCTTGCTAGGGTTATGATACAGACAGAAGTTGGCTGAACTCAATCAGCGAAAGAAATCACCTTGATACTTCTAAGGCCAGCCACAATGATTCCAAGCTCAGGATCCTCTCTGAGCTCCAAGTGACCTGATGATTTTTCAAGCAAGTCATAGATGACCTGCATGTGGTAAAGCCAAATATGAGCTGATATTTGTCTCGTGTGCGTCAAACATCAGCAAAAACGCAAATGCTCTACCTCATTGTAGACTTCGAGGTATGAACAAGTAACTTCAAACTTATCAGAGCTATTGTCCTTCTTAATGAGATCAAAGATTGTATTTAGACTGAGAATCATAAGCCCGGGATCATTTGGAGTTCCAACCATGGTATATGTTTTGCCACTGAGGATGTTCAAATAGAAGACACATTAGATATCAAATTAATAGGAACTATTTTTTGACATAAAATATACCAACTTTGAAAAACCAATCCAAGTAGTATCAGCCAGAAAAGACATCTTCAATCTTTTAGTTTGTTATTTGTAGATTTAAAAAAAAATTAAATTACCTCCCAGTGGAACCATAAGCAAATACAGTTGCATTAAGACCTTGGACGACCCCAGAAATTGTTGAATGAATACTTCTCTTGTAGACATCCTGAAAGAAAATGGCATAGAGATAATTTGTACAGGCATATTTCAACTCGACTGTCAATGATAATCAAATCACCTTTTCAAATTTGAGCAAATTAGGACTCTAATGCCTAGAACTTCCACATTCAAATCTAAATACACTCCAAAAAGGGGTGACACCCCACATAGTGAAGTCACAAGACACGTGTTTAAGCCCCAGTTTGGTATAGATTCTTAAAACTCATTTTTCTCAAACTCATTTTGAACCACACATTCTTCCAAAAAAATAATTTTGCTCGTGGACCCATAACTTTTCCTTCCTTTTTAACTACATATTCTCCAAAAATATCAATTTTCACAAAATTATTCTCAAAAATCTTTATCAAACAGGCCTAAAATTCATTCATTGAAGAGATAAGAACAGGTTAAACACACGGATGGATTGCTAAAGGAATTCTCTTTTCAATATGTTTCCCTTCTCCACGATCAATATACTGGAATAAATTCATTAGAAGGTGCTTAATAACATTGCTCTAGAAAACTGTACTAAACACATGAAAAATCCAATCACCCCTGATTCACTGGTTTCTGAAGCATCATATTACTTAAGAGGGGCGTGAAATTTCCAATAGATCAATCATTCCACTGATCCAAGTTTATATGAAGATCAAACAGATGAATGAATAGACGATGTAATAATATCGTATTAGGGCAAAAAAACCAGATATTTATTACACATCCATATTCCACTCATTACAGAAGCATCAATATACAAATATGCCAATAAATAGCACCAATAAGGCACAAGTGGAATATGACTTAGAGAGTATAGACATACCAAATTGGTGGAGTTATGGCCAAAGGCATAATCAAAAGTGTATCTACGTTCCTTTGTTCGATTCTGTATGCGATCTAGGTAGTCCTTTGAAAGGTCAGGATCCAAAACAACCACCTCCTACAATTGCCATTAGTAGTAGATTACTTCCATTCTCCTCAAATAGTTATGAAATCTAGCTCCCTTTCTCTTTTAAATTTAGAAAAGCATTTATAAAAGGACAACAAACCTGATCATTGTGCACTCTAACTATATCACGGCCATATTCTCTCTCAGTTAATGGCCTACATTTCACAGCAACCTACATTCGACCAATGAATTGCAATAAGAAGTCTCCAAGCTGTGGAGGACAAGCAAAACAATAAAATGGCACTAATTATAACAAATTTCGCCAAAAATAATGAACATACAGTAAGAGTAGTGATTTTCTTGGTGGGTGGAGCTCTAATGCTTGGCATCTTCAGGTCACATTCCTTTCCTAGAATTTAGCTTGAATCGTTTCTCCAATCTTTGAATACCTTTGCCGATGAAATAACAAATCTTCCTCCAAAATTCAACGCTAGAAGAAAAAAAAAAAAAAAAAAAAAGAGTGGGGGGAGGGGGGGGGGGGGGGGGACAAAGCCTAATTACTTGTATATCTGTGCTAATCGAAATTAATCAGAAATTATGCTTTCGAATTTTTAAGTACAAAACATCGCCATAATGCAGTTCAANGGGGGGGGGGGGGGGGGGGGGTGGACAAAGCCTAATTACTTGTATATCTGTGCTAATCGAAATTAATCAGAAATTATGCTTTCGAATTTTTAAGTACAAAACATCGCCATAATGCAGTTCAAATTGAAAGGCACGGCTGTCAGAAAAAGAAAATTACAGAAGAAAAATGAAATCTCTCACTTTTGAATCAAATGTGAAAACAGAAGAAAAAGATCGTTCAAATCAAGGGACCAAAAAACCAAAAAGAAAAGGAATCACCTAAGAAACACCAATCAGCATATATTTACACGAATGAATACGACGCTGTCCGGTAATGATTCAAGAGAAATTTGAATTCAGCTAAAAGAACTGGATTCTTGGGAAAGGAAATTCAAAAAAAAAAAAAAAATCTTCTTGAAATGATAAACTGAAAACGAAATAAGAAATTAAAAATTCAACAAATCAGCCCGAAGAAATCAATTTTGTGTCTCTAATCTTTAAGCATTCGAGTAAAGCACGACGCGAACGCCATTGCATCTGTAGTAATTGAAGATATTTAATATTTATATTAATAACCCAACTACGGTTTCTTTATTCGGCATGGCAGAAGACGACAGTGTTTCAATATTTAATTTCTACTCTTCAATCGTGGAGGGCAATGGCATGCATTTTTAGGAGCTGGATAATTGTTACCGTTGATCTGAAAGTGAAGTCTGGCGTTCGATGAAAAAGGTATTTTTGGACTTCTGACGGGCATTTTTATCAATGTCGTTAATTGATTGTGATGGGAGTTTAGGATATGAAACGTATTCTCAGTTTGATGATTGAAACTTCAAAAAGTGAACGTGACCATGCACGAAAAGTTTTCGGACCTGTCAATGTAATAACTAGGATCAGTTTGAATCCACTTCTCGAGAGAATAAATTTTATAATAGTAGTATTTTTGGAGAATGCGTAAATAAATTAGGAAAAAATTTACCGTCTACGTATAAAATTATTTTGTTCATGTTAGTAGATAAAGTTGATTAAAATGTGTGCTTGAAATGTTGGGTTTCATAAAATGAATGGTTGAAACTTGAAAATGAGTTTGAATTTCAGAAATGGGATTTAAATAGAGACTTTATTAGGAACGTGTGTGGTTGAAAATGAGTTCGTGAAAAAATTAGTTTTTAAAATAATAGACATCAAACACAGGCTCACATAATAGAATTAAAAATATTTTAAAAATTAAAATAATATTTATTGTATGATATAACTTATTTGAATAGTGTGTGTAAAATGCATTAAAAATATTACCATGACCTTTATTGGGTAAATTTCATAGTTATTAGATCTAGTGCAGTAGTCGATCTGAAAAAATCATCAGAGTTAGTGGTTCAATCGAGGGTCGATGGTTCAATCGGTGAGTCATTGTCATATTGTATTTTTAATTAAAATATATTTGTTGCAACCAAAAAAAACCATTATGCTAAATCTAATGTATCTATATATATTTCACCCACATTATATTACAAGGGATCAGTTGTTTCCGAAATGGTCAAGGGAGGGAATTATTGTGCTGGACACCCAGGTTTGAATTACAACTAGGACACACTGAAATAAAATTTTGCACGGCCCTTTATTAAAAATAAAAAATAAAAAATAAAAATCGATTCAAATATTGAACCATTCGGTTCACCTCTTAAACCCGCTTGAACCAACCGGCTATTGAATGTTCAACCGGTTCCTTGGCATATTTGGCCAACTAATGCACCTGGACCGGACCGCTATCAAGCTCGACAATTTTCGATCCGAATTGACCGGTCCGATTTTAATAACTATGGTAAATTTATATGAGTGATGTGCTCGCTCATAATAACGATTAACAGATTATTCAAGTCCGTATGCATTATGATTGTGTCACTTTGTTTATAGGAGAGAAGATGACTCGTTGCTATTAGTGGATGAATTAAAGGAAACATTGCTGCCATTGTTGAAAGTAGTAGATTGGAAAATAAAATATTTTACATTTCAATATCGTTGAACAATGAGATTGTATAAATGTGTTTATCAAATGATGTCATTGTTTTGCATGGTATCTCCACAAATAATTTCCCCTATACATGTAGCATAACTCTATCTCCACACATGCAAATAGTACATAGCTCACTTTAGGAATAATCTTTATTTCAATTTTATATAACGTGTTACAATAGTGTTGTGTGCGTTAAATTGAGCTATATTCTAGTACAGACAAAATTTGAGACGTCAAAGAATAATATAAATGATTCACAATGGGATGGAGACAAAATAAGTCTATGTTTGATCCTCATTTCCTCAAACTCAATCCAAATCACACAATTCACCGACTTTATCAAAATATATTAAAAGTCCAATTTTAATTCAAACCAAACAGAGGTTAAGATTGTTAAGAAATGGGGTTTCATTTTAAATATCAACCTTATTAAGATGAGTAATCCAATCCTTTATAAGTTGGTTTATATTTACATTTTTATTCGATGTGAGATTCTATCCCTTAACATGCCTCCGCAAGATGTTGGTTCGTTTGAGCAGACCAATCTTGAAATCTGTGCTCTCACTTTTGGAGTCTTAATCGGATCAAATTGCTCGTTAGAACTTAATGGGCTCTGATACCATGTTAAGATTTGGAATTCCATCTTAAAATGACAACATTATTAAGAGAAGTAGTCCAATCCTTTATAAGTTGGCTTATGTTTACATCTTTATTCGATGTGAGATATATATCCCTTAACACACAAAGAGTAGATAGAAGAAAATGGCATTATAAAACGATCCGGTCCACAAGCCCAATACGAGTCGGCTCATGAAAAAAGAGAGTCCGGCTCAACCTAACTCCTCTCAAAACGAGCTCAAACCATCCATAGACCAAAGTCAAAATGAATCGAGCCCACGAGCAACTCAACATGTTTGCCACCCCCTATATCTGGTTGCCTGTAAGGAATATCTCCAATTACCTATAAGGAATAATAGCATTAATAAACATCATCGTCTCTTAATCGAACAAGTGAATTTCAACCGCCCACATTTAAAGCAGTGTAGCAGACAATCAATTTGCATAATTCATGGGAAGAAAGTATATAGTATATAAATTGCTGGTAAGCAAGTATATCGCAGGAAGTGTCTTCAGATCAGAGACAACCAAAACTGTCAATCGATGTACTAAGATAATTAATTATCACCAACCATTCACTGCTGCGTGGGATCCGATTTGATCCCCACAAAATTCTAACATATAATTAAGAGAGAAATTAAATGGAAACATCATTGTTAAACGTTAAAAAAATAAAAACCAAGATATGGAGATTTCGAAAACCAGTTTTATGATCAGTTGCTAACAATTGCTTTGATCAAGAATTTTGATTTTCATCATCCAATTAGAAGAGGAGCATAGCATGGGGTATATCATATCAACTTATTTCCACTTAAATCTCAACCGATGGTATATGAATCAAGGTAAATCTGCAGTCATAATCTCTGACTGAAGAGGCCGAGTGTCGATGTAAAAGATAACAATGTTTACTTTGAATTGCATCCAAATTGTTTGATAGTGAATCGACATTATAGTTTCCTCCACTACAAGGACAAGCCAACGAAAAGTACAATTCAGCCAGCTAAGCGATACATACACCACATCAACTAGCTTGAATCTGCTGTCAGCAAGATGTACCTTGAGCTACATTATTGAGATTTAACCAATCTCTACCAAACGGGGCTTAGGGAGAATGTGTGATCTCCACCAAACGGACTTATTCTATACATCACAAATATGATACATCTCAGACATTAAATCTACGAGTCAAATTACTTAATCTTGAAATAACTTTCATCAACAAAAAGTGAATTAGGTTCAACAGAAGAATACAAATTACTACATTTATGCATATAACCACACAATTATTTCCATTCTATTTAATAAGTTCCAATTCCAGCAGATATTTCTTCCTTGTAATCCAGCAACAGATCAGATAATAGGTCCAGCAGCAAGGATTTCTTCAGTCAACTTGTTGTCCATCCCAATCTTGTGATTCACAAAAACTTCAAAGTTCTTCTTGAAAAGCCCGGCCAGTTTTAGCAGTGTCTCCTTATAAGCCTTCTTATCCGACCACTGCATTAGTAAATCGAAACACATCCATAAAACATGGGGAAAAAACAAAAATGCAGTAAAAAGATAAGCTAAGGTTTGGCAAACTGACGGTGTTCATTGGTTCCAAGATTTCTGAAGGCACTCCCTCGACCTCGGTTGGAATCTCGAGCCCAAACACCTCAGTCTTTTTGTAGTTTGCCTTCAACAGGCTGCCAGAATGTATGGCATCAATGATTTTTCGAGTGTATGCCAACTTGATACGACTCCCGGAACCATATCTGCATGAATAATCAAGATTCACTTGTCCAGGTGCTTTTGATTCAAATAATAATAGATTCTTAACAAGTTATATTGATTGAAATTACTTCAACTTATTCCATACCTTCCTCCAGACCAGCCAGTGTTGACAAGCCACCCTGTTGCACCGTGCTTCTGCATCTTTGCAGCGAGCATTGCAGCATATTTTGTAGGATGCAACATTATAAATGCTGCCCCAAAGCAAGCCGAGAATGTTGCTTGTGGCTCCTTGATTCCTTCTTCAGTGCCAGCAACCTGTATTTTAAGTATTAGATTTTCCGTAGTTTTTATTGACTTGCTCCTAACGAAGTCACTTTGATGATTAAATGAATACCAAAGCAGTGTAGCCACTGATGAAATGGTACATCGTCTGTGGCAGGCTTAGCTTGCTCACTGGGGGGAGCACGCCAAATGCATCGCATGCCAGGAGTATGACATTCGTAGGGTGTGCAGCAACACATGGAATTTTAGCATTGGGAATGTGTTCGATCGGATAAGCTGCACGAGTATTCTCTGCAAAAAGAGAACAGATGAAACCCAATTTATATTTTGAATCAACTTCTTCATAAAACAATAAACAGTTATAACCTAACTCGTTAGCATAATCAAGAACCTATTATTATGAATACACCATTAAGAGACAAAAATTAATAAGAATATGAATGGTGACATAATCAAAAAATATACCTGTAACAGCCTTATCCGTATAGTCGACTTCTCTAGTATGCTCATCAAACACCACATTTTCCAATACTGCCACCAACAAGAGAGAAATGATTTACGCATTAATTGAATGCTATCAGCAGCAAATATAGATACATGAAACCATGACAAAAATAAGCTGTTTTCTACTAAGAGACGATACCAGTCCCAAATTTGATAGCATTCCAAATGTCGGGTTCCTTTTCCCTTGAAAGATCAACGCACTTAGCATAGCAACCACCTTCAATATTTGATATGCCATTGTCAGTCCAGCAGTGTTCATCATCTCCAATTAAGTATCGGTTGTGATCAGTAGACAGCGTAGTCTTTCCAGTTCCTAAAATCAGAACAAAGAAAAGAAATAACTCTCAAATCAGTAAATAGCGATAGAAGATTAAGCAAAAGGTCATTTTCTTTAAATCAGAAAGTCTCATTCACAGAGTAAGGGTGAGAGGACACATATCAGTTTGGCAGGGCCAGGTCCTCATCGGAAAATGATGATCCGATGATACTTTACCTGACAAACCAAAGAAGAGTGCGACATCTCCATCTTTCCCCATATTGCAGCCAGAATGTAGAGAGAGGATTTGACGCTTAGGCATAAGATAGTGCATTACACTGAATAGGCCTTTCTTCATTTCCCCGGCGTACTGGGTGCCGAGGATGACCATTTCCCTTCTAGCAAGGTTTAAATCTATACTAGTAGAGGATGTCATGTAGTGTGTATAACGATTACATGGGAACAGCCCAGCATTGTAAATAGTGAAGTCCGGAGTACCGAAATTCTCCAGCTCTTCAGGAGTGGGTCGGATACACCTGTCACCCACCCAGTTATCCAATTGTACAAATAACTAATACACTTTTTATTGTGGCGCCTTTCTATAGCTCTAACGTCTATGAAACTTTCTTAAATCTCCCACTATATTCTATAAAGGGATTATGAAAAATCATAGGAGAATAATATTTGCCAATGTAAAAGAAACTTATCTGGCCGGGCTTAGAGAACATAGAACTGCAAAGGAGAACTGCAGAATAATTGTTAATATCAAATTCCATTAACTTACATGTTATGCATGAACAAGGAATGGTAAGCCCTGGCAGAGACTATCCTGACTTTGATACGGTTCTCTGGATCCCAGTTTAAAAATTGATCATTCACGAAGACCTGAAATCATTAATGAAGAGGTAATAACCATCAATCCTTTCTAACAGGTGTAATACTAGTAAAAGTATAATAAAAGAAAAAATTTCCGGCACGTTATTAGGTCTTTCAAGGTACATCCACAACAGAATTTGGGTCAACATGAATTTCCTACATGATGAAATCCTTTCATTACTCTCATTGGTGCTAAATATGCAATGGTAGTAATAGGGTCTCACTTAAGGCTTTGTTTATCTGCTTATAAGGCGAAGAAAAGGAAGAAAAGGATCAGCTTAATTGAAACATTGGCTCATTAGAACTTTCATATTATGCAAATCAACATCAACAGATGTGATCATCATTCACAACTCACAAGTCTAGTCCTCACACCTAACTGAGTAATTTTGATAACATACAGCTATAAACAGGTAAACCTTAGGTGTAAAGAAATCCATTATCTAATGCAAAGCTATTATCCCGGTACTCGTGATGCCATGGATCAAATCCATTTCATATGAAAACAAAAATATTACTCATATAGCTATACATGTCAAAGGATCCAGACGGTACATCTAATTATGACAAGAAAGACAAGAACATACCATCACCCCTATCTTTGGGATCAAATTCTGACTTGTTTATCCACAAATTGTGAAGTTTAATAATAATTTATGTTTTCCCAAGAGAAAGCACAACTTGAGAAGAATTTTCTTTTCTACCATTTCAAGGGGAAAAAACATTGAGAGTCAACAGTGGTGTATAATTGGTATCGCATCTTAATGAGTCCAAGATGAACATGTTGAACCACCAATCTAAAATTTTAAGCCCGTTAAACCCAATATATATAAGACATGTCCTTTACATGTATTTGTTTATTGAGATATGCAGGAAAATATTCCTATCACCTAAATCAGGCTTACACGATCAGATTAATATTTTTAGACCAATCTACTTCAAAACTAGCACATCTTATCCCGGTATGAACGTGCCTTCAAGAAAAATGATGGATCAACATGACTGACGCTACAACAACTAAGATAAAAGCCGAAATAGATGTATATACCTTGTCCAAAGAGTTCAAGTAATCTACAGCTCTTTCTCTGTTCACCAAGAATGTCTGCTCATCCATTTCAATGTTCGGTGAGCCCCTGTATTATATATTGCAGAAAGCATGATTAAGAAAACATCAAACTTAACCACTTGATTAGGACAAAAAAACTAGGTAAATTTCTCTTGGACGACATAAGCGTGCACGTACTTTCCCCACCAAAGTTCGTCATCAGTTGTCTGATCCCGAACAACACGTTTATCCTTGGGAGCACGTCCAGTCTTGGCCCCCGAAAGGGTCGCCAACGCACCGCTAGACGTAATAAATGAGCCCTTTTCATACTTAATAGCCTGTTCGTAAAGCTCTGCATCCATCATCAAACAAAAAGATTATCACTAGTACTTCAATAAATTTATTCAGGAAAGTTCAAAAATAGCAGAAATTTACCGGCAGGGGAGAGGTTGTAGAGGATGTGGGTGAATTTCAAAGAACTGTCGCTGGCACTAATGGTGGGGGTGACATGGAAGTGGCTCACATGAGAAATCCTGGGCGTTTCAGATTGCTTTGCGGGGTCTCCTTTCACCACATTGGGTCCAGTTTCTCTTGTCAACGATGCCAACGAGGCACTGACCGCCAGATCCACCAAACAAGTTAGTGATTGGAGAAACAAAAGCAAAAGCAAAAGCAAAATCCAACAGAGGAAGAAGGAGAAAATTTTCAGCCTTACGAGGGAAACTGTTGAATGCAATCCAATTTTAAATTTTCCTTAAAACTTTTAACGGGATTATAAAGAAAATAAAAAATAAAAAAAAATCCATGGACAATAGGTATGAACGCAAGGAATTAATATTTGACTTTGAAATCCACTAACTTCAAATTTTTTCAACAGAATAATGTCATTCATCAATTGTAAAGTTTATTAATTTAGTTGTAACATTTAGGTTTCTATGATCACCTAACCTTGTTATTACCGAAAAATAAAATAAAATAAAAAAGGAAGGAAGGAAGATTCAAACTAAAGATTTTAAAATTCTTTTGAAACACTTGTATTTTGGCCGTGGATTTTTGGTGTTATTTTTACTATTTGTTTGTTATTATTCCTTAAAATCTTGAGCACATATGAACAAATTCTTTTGTTTCAATTATTTTGTGCACTTAAAAGGGCATAAAGAAGATTTAATTTTGTGTCCCTACACACCAACAAAACGTGTCCTATCAGGTCCCACCACTGCTATCATTACATTTTATTAGATTTATAATTTAATGTTTTTCCTTGCACCGTAAATTGGTAATACATACCAGGTCAATAATTTCATAATAATCCTACTTATCTTCATTATATATAATTATCACGCGATGTAATATTAAGCCCATCTTTCAGTCTCGTCTCTAAAACTTTAGGGTATGTTTTCTTTGTTGTTTTCAAATCATTTTCAATTTTCGAAAATACTGAAAACACTTTTACTTACCTATATTCAGAAACGAATTTCTAAAAACGAGTTTAAATTTTACAAAGAAAACGAAAAAAAGCCAAAAAAATCATTTTGGCGGTTTTCAATTAAAATCAAATCAAAACTTCATTTTTTTTATTTGAAAATAATTTTTCAAAATGAAAAAAAAAAATGCATTTTCAATAATATCAAAATGACACACAAAACTCAAAATGAATTTAAAACTCGAAATTGAAAATTGAAACATGAAGAGAAACCCCCCTTATTTTTTGCAAACTTATTTTTAATTGCATATTATTTAAATAAAATAATTTTACACGTAAACTTAATTTTTTAAAAAAAAAATTTAACAACATATTATATTCTTAAAAAAATCGTAATTATAAAATTTATTCTCCCAAAAAATTGAGATGAAACAGAGCCTAAATGATAAGATAAATACATTTCTATACGTTTAATTGGCCGAATCATTTCATTAAAAAAAATGTTAATCATATGTAATGGAGATAAATAATACTGTTATAATTTCACCTTTAACGATAATAGAAATTTCATCTAAATTTTCACTAGGAAAATTAAAAAACAATAATATTATTTTGTACCTAATCGACTGCAGCTGCTGTTTATGGCGTTCTTCTTCTGAGAGGGCAGTAAAAGGACCTTGAATCCCATTAATGGGAGTGGTGGGAGCAGATTTCTTCTTCTGAAGAGAATGAAGTTCATCAATAGTCTGAGCCTTCACCGGCGGCGTACTATCGTCGTGGCATATCCCCTCGGCTTTTTTCTCTGTATGGATCTTCGCCAGTCCGTTCCGGCCAGTTCCGTCGATCGCCGCCATGGTCACACGTCCACTGGCATTCGCCGCCATTTCTTCTCTCTGCACAAAACAGCTAGTGGCGAGGAGAAAAACGACTAAATTGTCAATTTTAAGCAACTCAATGATGTAGAATTATAGTTGAAGAAAACTAGATATTTTAATGGTGGATTAGAGAGTGATTTACCGGAAATTGTAGACACGGTGGAGAAGAAGATAACAGAAATAGAATGCTACTGAAAGAATTGAGTGAAAAATAAAGACTCGATCATCAAAGTAGAGTGCAGCGAAGGTGATGAGAAAATGGTAGCCAGTGGGTCCAATTTATAGCACTCCGTGGCCATCTTTAACCAAGTATTAACTGCGGGAGGTCTAACCATGGTTAGATTCTGTCCTACACGATAGAGATTACGCCTTATGCGATTTACCATGACTCAATATTTTGATTAATTATTTTGTATTATATTATTGAATCGATTCATTTAAATATTTAAAATGTTATTTAATGAACACATTTAGAATTTGTTTAGTTAAAAAAAAATTGTCACTATTTGCATATGTGTAACTTTTAAAAGTCAACTTAACTTTTTATACGATTATACAAAGTCAAACAATTACATTAAACACGTTCTATCCTCTTATTTATCTACCATCAAATTCACGAATAATTGCAGTAGAAGCTCCAACCCTTTGAAACAATAGCAGACTTTCCTCAAATCTTTCAAAGTTACAGCCGTCACCCCCAAACATTTTCAACTGTTGCATCACCGACTCTCTTGGACAGTTTCCAATTTCCATTCATATTTCCGTTAGTTGACGAAAAAAGTGAGTTTGGCCATTTTTTAAAATAAAGTTATAAACGAAACCACCAAAAACCAAAACCAATATCACCTAGTCACCGTCGACGTCGGTGCCAACATCGACGACATCTCAAACTTCCACACGCATACTCCTTCCACTTCTCACCCACCTCGTAAAACACATTCTTATTCCTCTTCAACCCTAAACCCGAAACCTGATTTACTTTTTTCTTCAACCCTAACCCCGAAACGCAAATTAAAACCACGTTCTTGGTCTGAATTCTTATATTGGGGCATTAATTATTATTATTAGTTGTAGATAAACCCATTATAGTATGATGCTGCTGAAAGTTTTTAGGTGGCCAATTTTGTTAATTAACATCCCAAAACCTGTAAATTGAAGGATTTGTAGTAGGTATTGTCAGATTTGCCAGAATTGTTAAAAAAAATGTGTAGTTCTTGATGCTTTGGAGGCTAATTTTGATCTATATATGTTGTTGTTTGCCCAATAGTGTGTGAGGTATGTGTTTGTGGTTCATGGTTCATGGCTGAGACGAGAAATAATTTTATTGCTTGGGTTTGATTTATGGTTGGGAGATGGGGGTGGCAGTTTTTTAGGATGACAATGATGTTGGTTTCAATGGTAGTGATGATGGTGGTGGCGATGGATGGGTGGAGTAGTGGTCTCAGAGCTTTGTGGTGTCGTCGGTGGTTGCAGACATAAAGGGTGGGACATTTCCTTCCTTTTTTCTTTTTCTATTGTTATTTAATTATTTTAATTCTTTAATGTAATAAATATGGAAGTACCACTTTGCCCTCATTAACATTTATTAAAATGTGGTCAAAATTAATTTTTTGAGTCAACTGACGGCAGACCGGATGGAAACCGTCCAAAAGAGCCTGTGATGCAACGGTTGAAAAGGTTTGAGGTGACGGTTGCAACTTTTAAAAAATTTGGAGAAAGTCTGTTGGTGTTTAAAAATTTTGGGGTTTTTGTTGCAATTATCCCTTAAATTTATTAGGCATAATTACCAACTCTAACTAGCTTTGTGTATTCTTTATGTTTAGAAAACAAAAAGAGGAAAGCAAGTGGCAAGAGAACCAAGCGTAGGGATAATAATTGCTACTCATGTTGTTTGATATCTAAATCAATGTGAAGATAATAGAGAAAGAATTGAAATTGTATGATATTCATCGTGTCATGGGAATATTTCTAATACATTTCGGTAATGTGTGTCTAACTATATATTTAGAGCTCTATTTTTCAACGTCTTTAACTATTAACTTTGGCATACACAGTTCTTAAGATAGAGATTGAAATTAGAAAAATCAGATTAGTCGATTTGAACGATGGGTG
>CAIGRN010107766.1:0-14563 GCA_903798345.1 Fraxinus anomala | reverse complement strand
TTGTGATTTAAATCTTCAAAGTGGTCAAAAACCTCCACAATGGAGAGATGAAAAGAAAATACAAAGTAAATTTTTCGGTAGAGAACGTAAAAAAATATAAACTTACATCTTTTTTAGATTTAAATATGTAACCTACAAGAGACACAGAGCTACCAATCCACTTGCACCCAATTTTTAGATTTTCAAATAGGAATATAATTTGAATTTGGATCTACCATAATATAAATAAAGATGATTTTGAAGATATTAATTTACACTCAATTTAACATCACCATTATAAATGCTCTAATAAAAGCAGAGTGATCACTCATCACTGGAATTCACAATGCATATAAATATAGATGGAGATATAATTACATGGATAATAGACATTTTTTTTTGTCTGTATGACACAATTCAGCATTGGCTGCCAGGTTCGTCTTAGCAAAAAAAAGACATTTGATTTGGTGTTAAAAGATGATTGGAGGGAAATTGTTCATTTTTTAAAACTGTCTAATGGTGTGTTGGTACGTGATACAACGTAAAAGATAAAATACATATAACATGATTATTCTTCTTAATTCATATATCGTACCAGATGTGTATATTCCAATTATCAACAAAAGAAATGTTACGTATACATTCTTGCTTACCACTTAGTTTACAAATGTACAAGTGACAAGATTTTACACCATGTTAGATAAAAAAAAGTCAGATCAACTTGTAAAATCTTATTACTTGTAGTCTTGTACATTATGTAAATCAAATGATAAATAATAATAGCATTTCTCAACACTATCTTCACTCCATCTTGTTTGTTTATATGATCCATCCATAATAATATACGCAAGCCAGTTGCCAGCAGATTCTCTCACTTCCTCTGCACTAATCCCTATATTTATATCTGTCAATATTCAAAAACCAGCCTCTCTAAATCTCAATTAGGCCCTACAGCGCACTGTTTAACGCCCAAATATTCGTCGAAAAGGTTTTTTACCCCACCCCCACGTGCCGTGCTATGCTATGCTTGACTCGGCACTTTCTTGATTTTTCCTAAAATTTATTGTTATTGATGTAAATTCCATTGAATATATTTTTACGAAAAAAAAGTATGGAAAATTTGTCTTTCTGGCATTTTGTTGATTCCAAAATCTGATTTTGATATGATCTTTTAGTGTAGTTCACTTTTTCATTTTTTGGTGCATGGTCTATAAAGTTTCAACAATTTCTTCATCTTTTCTTGAACTCGCAGAACATTGGATTGGATTTCCAGAAACAATGGAAGTGGAATCGACTAACAACAAAATCTGGAATGTGGGTCTCTTGCTAGTGGCCACTCTGTTAGCGGCAAAACTAATTTCGGCATTAATAATGTCCAGATCCAAGAAACGACTGCCGCCGGTAGTCAATTCTTGGCCGGTTCTCGGTGGGCTGCTGCGATTCTTGAAGGGACCAGTGGTGATGCTGAGGGAAGAATACCCAAAGCTTCCATCGCACAAGTGAGACTTTAATGTGAACAAGAATATCACTTTCTTGATTGGTCCAGAGGTATCGGCGCATTTCTTCAAGGCGCCGGAGTCGGATCTCAGCCAGCAAGAGGTGTACCAATTCAACGTGCCCACCTTTGGACCTGGGGTGGTGTTTGATGTGGATTATTCCATTAGGCAGGAACAATTCAGGTTTTTCACTGAGGCCCTGAGAGTTAATAAGCTCAAAGGTTATGTAGACCAGATGGTCATGGAAGCTGAGGTATTCTCAATTATTTTGCTGCATTTAATTATACTTTTATCAACTCTTTGAATGCATGTGGAAAGGTATTGAATTTGTATATATGGGTTTGCATCACCATTCACCAGATGTATATATGGAGATCTGGAATAATGCATCTAAATTCTAAATGTTAAGCATTTTACTTGCTGTAATGGACAAAATTGTTCCATTCAAGGTCTCCTTTTGATATTCGTGTAATTGCATGTTACTTTTAAGCATCTAAACGAGTTAGTTACAGTATTAGTCTTTAGCTTGAAGTAGGATTGGGCTGTTTCAATTTAAGTTGAGATCAAACCTACAGCTGAAGATCAGAAAGTTGCATATTTAAAAAATGCAATACATTTAAGCTTGTTTTGGTTCCAAATTGTCTTCACCACGTTCACATTTAAGGAAACACACCCCTAACAAAAAATGAGGAAAAAGAAAGGTTACATATATATATGAACTTCTCCAATATACACTTGCATTTGGTTGCTGTTAACCGACTGTCAATTTTCAAAACGTTTTGTTCTCTTGATACACCTTAAATTTTTTGTTCACGAATATGTATTTCTTCGAAACTATTACTCTGATTACAATATCACAATAGCTTCTTTTGATTTCTTATTGTGATTTTTCTGGCATTTCAACGCAATTACTGATTCTGATGTGGAGATAGGTACTTATATTTCTCCAATGAAATACGCGTATGGTCCTAGAATTTCACTCATTTTATGCAATCTGTTGAGAAGGTTGTGGACTTTTAAGGTGCTTATGATATTTGGGTATCTGATTGAAGTTCAATTATAGGCATTCTAATACAGTCTGCCCTCAAAACAAATTAAATTCTTCATTATTATTTGATTTTTTGAGAATTCTGTTCTTTGGTTAATCTTTCAGCATTTTTCTGTGGGATATGGTACTTGAGTGATTCAGTCGAGCAATCTTGTTACAAAAGAAAATAGTTGAGAGAGGAGGTGAGGGTGGGCTCGGTGATCACAGTAAGAATGGTTTGCACGGCAGCCGGTAGCTCAACTATTGCCTTGTAAGGAATCTGCAAATATTTGTTGTGTTATGCAGAATACAGGGACAAGTCACTCTAATTGTTTTCTTGGATCCTATGAGCTGATAAGCTGTCCAATGGCACCCCCAGCCCCCATTCTAGTCGCCGATTACCTCTTCCACAAGACTTTAACATGTGACTACCTATACAGCCTAATTACTGGACGAACTCCTAGTATCTCATATATGTCCCTATACTCTATGAAGAAATAGTATTGTGGTTTAATCTGATGTTTCTGACCTAATTACCTTTTAAATTAATTATTTCGTTGAAATGTTAAAGAGCAACATATTCTCCTTTTGTTATAATTTGTGCAGGAGTACTTCTCCAAATGGGGAAACAGTGGTGAAATGGACTTGAAGTACGAATTGGAGCATCTAATCATACTGACAGCCAGCAGATGTCTGTTAGGTGAAGAGGTTCGCAATAAGCTCTTTGACGATGTGTCTGCTCTTTTCCATGACCTTGACAATGGAATGCTTCCCATCAGTGTGATATTTCCATATCTGCCCATCCCAGCACACAGTCGTCGTGATCGAGCTCGCAAAAGGCTTGCTCAAATTTTTGCCAACATCATAGCTTCTCGTAAACAAACTGGCAAGACAGAGAATGATATGCTACAGTTTTTCATAGAATCCAAGTACAAAGATGGACGCCAAACAACTGAGTCAGAAGTCACTGGCCTGCTCATTGCTGCTCTTTTTGCTGGCCAGCACACAAGCTCCATTACTTCCATCTGGACTGGAGCATATCTCCTTTGCAACCCAACATACATGTCAGCGGTGTTAGAGGAGCAGAAGAATTTGACACAAAAGCATGGAAACAAGATCGATCATGATATTTTGTCGGAGATGGAAGTCCTTCATCGATGCATAAAAGAAGCTCTGAGACTCCACCCCCCTTTGATAATGCTTCTGCGTAGCTCACACTCAGATTTCAGCGTGAAAACTCAGGAAGGCATAGAATACGACATTCCCAAGGGACATATTGTGGCCACATCACCCGCTTTCGCAAATCGCCTTCCACACATTTACAAAAATCCAGATAAATATGACCCTGATAGGTTTGCTCCTGGTAGAGACGAGGACAAGGTGGCAGGAGCTTTCTCCTATATATCCTTTGGTGGTGGAAGACATGGTTGCCTAGGAGAGCCATTTGCGTATCTGCAAATAAAAGCAATCTGGAGCCATTTGGTAAGGAATTTTGAGATGGAGCTGATTTCACCTTTTCCAGAGACTGACTGGAATGCCATGGTCGTGGGTGTGAAAGGAAAAGTCATGGTACGGTACAAGCGCCGGGAGCTTCCCCTTAACTAATTGAATAACTCTGCTATTTCTAGGGATTTTGACCAGTCGACAATAAAAAAAATAAAAATAAATAATAATAATAATAACTTTATTGTCATGATTTAGCATGATTTCTCAAGAAATATCCACCAAGCTATAGATGGAATAGTTGTACCAAAACAATTGGAAGACATATATAGAATGAAATAACATACGCACAAATCTTGCAAGAAATTCTCCTCCTCAAGTCCTGAATATGATCCTTACTATAACAATAGAGAATGCTACGATTAAAAGCACAAATCTTGCAGGAAATTCTAACTAGCAGTGAAGGTAACTTCTTGTACAGCGGCACTCTACGCTGCCCTACGAAGCTAGTACAATACAAAAATATGAATACCAGATTCCTGCACCCAGTATTTCTTTGCTTCCAAAGAGAAAATCAGACAGGGAGAAGGTGAAGGCATTAACAGGAAACTGGTTAAAAAAGAGAAGCAATGGAATTTACTATCAGCGAATTCAGGTGCAGCAGAAGCTTCACCCCTTCGAGAATTGAAAGTTTCCGCGGTTAAGAACGCAATAGACGACATTAAAACTTGTCTTCTATCAATTAGTGATCTCTGTTCCAATCTTCCACCACCCTCTTCAATAAGCCAACACAGAAGTAGCAATCAATCGGAAGTAGGAAAAAATAAAATGAAATTCCCAATGACGTAAACTTATCGAAGTAGCCCGAGCGGCTCACGAGCCGTATTTTCAAGAGCCGAGTGGCCGAGTCGACGAGTCGCTCGGCTCGTTTGCCACCTCTACACATCAGTGAGTTGATTCATTTTAATCCATTGGTTTAATTCTATCTAAATATAAGAAATAGAGGGGGGTCATTTTTGCGAACATGAATCCTTTTAAATATTTTTCGCAAAAAAGAATTAGATATTTATCTTAGAGCCTCGAAGGGAAGAGCTTATTCAACTTTGATGAAAAAATATAAATTTTTATCTGTAATATACGAAGACAACTAGCTAGATCTTAATCTAGTTTCAATGTCAAGAGAGAGCTATCTCAACCAAATCAACAACAAAAGCAGAAGTTTCTATATGAAATCTATTGAAATGATTTAGAAAATATCTTTATAATATTGATATATAGTGCATACAAAATTAAAAGATAAATTTTATTTTTTATTGATTCTTTTTTCTAAAAATATGTATATTCTAGATCGTTTTATAAATAATTTCTAAAAAGTTGAACATACAAGCATTGAACCAACATTCCAACTATAGACTAGTGACCGCGTAATTCAGCCATACTGAACATCTATGTGGAGTTCAATAACTGTTTTTAAATGTAAAAACAATAATCAAGCAGATTTTAAAACTCGAGCTACTTTTTGAGAAAGTAACATTAATTTTTGTTTGAAACTAATTTTTTTAAAAATTTCCTATTTCAAAAATATTATAAAGTATCAACTTTCTTTAAAACCTCTTCTAATCAGAAAAAGCATTCTCGTAGAATTAATCAAAAGGGTTCAAAAGTTATTTTTGAGTCTTAAAAGCTCCTTTCGACCTGTCAAAAGTCATGTCAAACGAAATCTTAACCTTATCCGTTGACCTTGTTTTATTCAAAAATCAAGGGTGTTTCCTGAACTGCACGTCTCTGTCCAGAACAGTACCAAATGCATAAACACCACCAACATGATTGTTCACGGAAAATCACAAGAACTTAAGCATACATCATTACATTCTAATAGAACACTCGCTGACAGGCTTTACAGCAAACTCTGATTGGAAACCCAATCACTTTATTAACTCGTCTTCGACCAAACTAGATAACTTGTACTGCTTAAAGGCTGACTAGCTTGAGAGAATTCGCCTTCTCTTGCAGACTGTCAAGCAAGCTATCAAAACTCTTCTTGAAAGAATCCACTCCTTCAGCCTCAAGTTGCTGACCGACAAATTTCCAGTCGATACCTAATTTCTCAAGGGCACTATAGATGCCCTCGGCTTCCGATACATTAGAATCAATTGTCCTTGCAACAGAACCGTGGTCAACAAATGCTTGGAGTGCTTGATCGGGCATAGTAGAAACCTATAATGTAAAGAGAGGTCATAAGTATACATAATCCTATTTCTGGTCAATTCAACTGAAAAAGACAGTTGCACCCGCCCTTAGGCAAAAACTACCACAAGTTGGGATAAGAAAAAAGATAACTCACAGTGTCAGGTCCAATTAGAGGAGCCACATATAGGGTGTCAGAGTAAGCTGGATTCTTGACACTAGTTGAAGCCCATAGCAGCCTCTGCTTCTTGGCACCTTTCTTCACCAAAGCATCCCATCTTGGACCTGAGAATTTCTTCTGGTAGAGCTGATAAGCTAGAGCTGCTTGTGCATTTGCAGCCTGTAAACCAAAGTTAGACAGTGTGAGCAGATTAACAGGTGGCAGGTTTTTTAACTTGTATTGAGGAGACCCTGACTCCATCTCCTTAATACCTTCCCACGGATATCCAGAACTTCAGGTGTTCCGATTTTCTCAAGCATCTTGTCAACAAGAGTGTCAACTCGACTAACAAAGAAAGAAGCTACACTAGTGACATGGGAGAGATCATTTAGCCCGGACGCCTCAAGACCATCAAGGTAAGCATCAATAACGGCTTCATATCTAGCAAGTGAGAATATAAGCTGTACATGTACATGAAATAATATCAGTATGTCAAAAATGGTTGATGAGGTAGATTGTGAAGTATTAGAGAATACCAAAATAATAGAAATTTTAATAGAAGAATTTGACATTCCATGTTCTTTAAAGTTACTAAGTCTCAAAGACAAAACAGCTGATACTTTCAATCACCCACTGAAAGTTGAACATGAAGTTTTGCTTACAATGATGCCCCTGTAAGTTTTATTATCACTATCTAGCTGCTTCTGACAATCAAATCTATGATAGGATTTTTTTGGTCATATGAGGATTTGAAATGTCTAAAAGTCACTTGGAAGTTTTTTATGGTGTGTGAGAATACATAAAAAATTCTTTATATCAGCACAGAAAAGCTTTATAAAGTTCCTGATAAGACAGTAAACATCCAACAATATGATTTGATAGACACAGAGTTATCTTCCGGATAAGAATCTCCTACTAATTGATTGTCCAAAGCAAACTTGATCACTCTTTATCAAGCCCCTGTTTGATGGCCATTATTTGGCAAAATCAATGTTTTGAATAGTGAATTTTTGAAGAATGTGTGGTTAAAAAGAAGGTATCAGTTTTATTGTGTGAATGTGTAGTTGAAAATAAGTACGTAGAAAAATGAGTTTTGAAGTAAAGCCCATCAAACAGGGGCTAAACAAGTGGAAGAAATAAAAAATTCAGATTAAAAGATTCATATCGCGAGAAGACAAACAATCTGGAATTTCATGACAATTTAGACTTGCACAAGTATGAAAGAATCAACTCACTGTCACATTGACACTTATTCCATTTGCAATGACTTCCTTGATTGAAGGGATGCATGGAGCTGTAGCAGGAATTTTTATGTACACATTTTTACGATCAACCTTCTTATGAAGCAATTTTGCAGCCTCTATAGATCCATCAGTATCATCAGCAAGTCTAGGTGAAACTTCAACAGAAACATAACCGTCACCACCATCTGTTTGATCGTAAATTGACTCAAAGAGTTTACAGGCATCTTGGATATCCTTCACCACAAGTTCCCAGTATGCACTTTCTATGTCTTTTCCAGTTTGCACTAGTTCCCTGCAGATTACATCCATTAATGATGAACATATAGTAAGGACAAGATGAAGAGTAGATTTAAGCTCTTATTGAAAATCAGTAAATCCCAAGCCAACTTTCTCAGATGAGAATCTTAGTCAAAATTTTAAACTTAACTGCCTATCTGTGATAGCGCAGAAGGAGACTAGCAAAACAAAACCCTTGAAAACAAATGAAAATGAACAATATTACCTGAATTGATCATTGTATGCATTTGAAGTTGATATTGCTTTCTGGAAAATCTGCAAGAATGACAATTAAATTTGGTCAATAGAACTTAAAAAACATCTGAAAACATGAAGAAAAGGTTGGAAAAGTAATAAGCTCAATATGTTTGCCATTCTTGGCTGCATGACCCAAGAATAATGTCACTGCCATTGCCGAGGAGAGGGGGCAAGGCAAGAATATCAGAAACTTACAGCTGGGTTGCTGGTTACACCTCTGACCCCACTTTCAATCAACGGGAGAAGATCGGTTACAGGACGGCACAGATTATCATACCATGGACTCTGCCCTTGCTTCTCATAAAGATCATGAAGTGATGTTCTTTTTAAAGTGCTTCCATTTCCAGTACTTTGTGAGCATCTGACACTAAGGGAAAAGTAATCTCCAATTGGTTACAGTTCACAAGATTATATCGAGCTCACTTTCCATTTTCCCCATTGACACTATGGCCAACATATGCTGATGATTACTAATATTATTGAAAAATATATGTTCTATTCTTGACAATTAAACATAAACGTAAACAGATACAATTTTTAAAATAAATTTAAAATTTATAACATTTTGAAGCCCACAAAAATGTGTTCGAGGAGTAAACATTTAGAACAACATCATTAACTTATGATGGGAGATGCCTCCAATAAAGTTACATTGCGCGTTCAGATCCACAGCTAGGAAATACAGAATCTCACAGATTACGAGCCTGAAACATTCCTCTTGGCAGAAAAGAGGGACAAGTTCAGGATCAGATCAAAGTTTTAGACTTAAGACAGCCAATTTACAACAGATATCTTCCTGATCCTAGAATCACAGTTAAAATGAACTTGCAAATACCAGACCGCTAAGATCAAAGCAAAATTATTATTTTTTTGCTTGGACAAGGTTTTCAGAATCTTATTTCTTCCAAATATACTTAAAATAAATAATTTAAACAAAAGAAAAGAAGATTATAGGAAAAATCCCTTGACAAACAACGAGATACCCAGAGAACTCTGTAAGTTTTTACTCCAAGAAAATGAATTAAAAACTGAAGCAAGTGATGTAGTACATAAACTTACACCAAGGAGACACTTGGGGAATTGGCGGTGCGCAGTGCCAATTTGGATGATGAAAGTCTGATATCAAAGGCGGTTTTGGTGCGTAGATCAACTAAGAACCTGTGCTGTTCAGAAGATCTGTTGGACCTAAAACCAGTAGATGAATGAACAATACTTGAAGATGGGATCTTGAAAATGGAAGCCATGTTTCTTGATTGAACTGTTGAAGAAGAAATCAGAGATTGCAGCAGCCGAAGAAAGTCGCTTAGGGTTAAAATAAGAACACAGCACAACTCAATAAATAAGATAAACAATTTTAAGAAGTAACAACAATGTAATCAGGACACTAGGTTGGTGAGGGGTTGGTTTTGATTTTATATTATATTATAATGTCGACACTAATTTGTCTATTTGTGTTTGGTGAGGGGATTGTTCAACTGGAGATGAGGTTGTTGCCTCTTGGTGAAAGTGAATGTCAAAGTTAAAATCAAGTTCAAGCTTCTTTGATTTTGATGGAGATTAAAATTAAATTTTTAGTAAATTCTAATAAAAATAAATAAAATATACGATTAAAAAATTGTGAATCTTGTCAAATATATAATTAAAATTAATTATTGACTTTACTTGAAACTAAAATTTAGATTTTAATCCATATCAAACGGGGACTTTCTTTTTTTGATTCCCATCATTTTCAAAATACAGTTTTTCTTTATATTCTTTTTAACTATACATTATTCAATAAAATAATATTACACGTAAATTTAAAAAAATTTCTTATTTTTTTAACCATACATTCTCCACTAATCTGCTATTTTGAAATGCATTTTTAGCCAAATAAGTTTGTGCTAATAAATGTCCCTACATAAAGATCATTGATTTGTGTGAGGTATAAATATTTACCTTTTTTATAAAATTATTTATTAAAAATTTATTTTTAATAATACATTCTATTACATTAAAAAAAAAAAATTCTATTTTTTAATCATATATTTTTCAAAAAAAAAAAATATTCTACTTGGAAAAATCTCTCCCGTATTTAACTCTATTCATTGACATATAATTTCTAGATTTTGGTTTTCTCAGTAGCACCATTTTATATCTATCTCGGCAATCGACATCTTTCATTTGATTACATTTGTCCATATTGACATTTTGTTTGATCCTAATTGTAACTTGGAATATTAATGGTATATAACTAGGTATTTTGCCAACTTTGAGGAACAATTTCAATTGAGTTCAGTGTCTAATTAAATACTGGTTGGGTAGTAATTAGTATTTGTCATGCTGCGATTACAATGACATAATTTGTTTGCTAAATGGATAAATGGGTGAATTTGAAAAAGTCTTGTTTGAGTCCTATTTTTTTAAAATAGATTTTATAAGAGTGATTTTTTAAGAAATTAGTTAAAATGTATAGAAATATTTTGAATTTATGTGTAAAATTATTTTATTAAGAAAATATATTGTTTAAAATGAGTTTTGAAAAAAATGAATTTCGAAAAATGGAGAATTCTTTCGCCACTTCTCATGTTTTTTATGAGGCTGTATATCTTTGTGGATATTTTCTATTATGAGGATTTCATGAATCGAGAACCATCGAGGCAAAAAGTTTCATATATGCATCTTTTACGAGTGTCCATATGCATGTTAGATTGATCCACCTCATCACGATATAAGAAAATTATCAATGGGTTGCAGAGTAAAGTAAATAATTACAGCATTGCGGAGTTGGAGATGCGAAGAATAATGAAGTTTAATCATATTGATTTGGGTCCTCTTATTGTGGGTTATAATCAGTCATGTTTTGCTTTAATGTTATTGTGGTAATGTTTGATCAATTAATGTATGTAATCTACTCTAGTATATTATGGTTGAAACTTATTCGATAAAATGCTACACGGCATTTCCTTCACGAAGGGTTATCTTGTGTATTGTTGTTGTAGTGCAATGCTTCATGTGTTGTAATTGCAAGTTGTTCTAGATTGTAATAGGATTAATTAAGTTATGTACTCTATGTATTTTGAAGTTCTAATTGGTGGAGTTTGAGCTTTATTGTTGACTAAAACTGACGCAATAATTTTAGATCAACTTAAGGGAGATTTGGGACAATAATAGTGTTTAATTGCCAAAATATTTGAATTTCTATTGAACTAGGTTTTGTAATGTAATATAGAGAGAGTGTTGAGTGAAGCCCTTCTAGTGGGCATTTGCTTCATTATATAGGCTTCAAGAGAAGATTTCGTCGTCCTCTGTCTTGTCAAGCTACAATGCATGCCCTCGTGTTGCTTTCCACCGCCATGTTTAAGTGAATTTCATTGGATGAGGAGTTTGATTAGGTCAAATCATCATGATACCTAGGTCATAGCCTGAGTCTAGGTCATCATTACCTTCTTCAATTTGGTGAACATAGCAATACTAACATCAAGGGTGACACATTCATGTCTCCAATTGGTTGTAAAGGGGGTGCTGATGTCACTTGAGAACATTCCTTTAGCTTACTCCTAATGATGTTTCCAGATGGTGACGACTTTGGCCGTTCTAATAGGGTAAGCCACGTGGTCCAACCTCGCCCAAAAATGTATAGGTTTATAATCATTAAGCTTTTTTAATTACTTTGATGTTGGTCTACACTTTGTCCCAGGTGGCATCTTAAGAGCGAACACCAAAACGTGTCCTTCAAAGTTCTAAATTCCTTCTTTAAAGAGTTCGCACCTTTAACCTTCGCGTCAGATCGGGGAATGACGTTTTAGGACTGGATGGAAGACAATTATCATTGGGATTGGTACCTGGGTGACACTTTGTAAGGAGCTAATTGAGGTGATAGTACAACTTCCTATGATACTTCTTCAAGAAGCTTGATCAAAACTAAGTCCTTGTTTGGTACACATTAATTTTTTCACTCTAATTTTTCTACTCATTTTCAACCACACATTCTTCAATAAAATAATATTTTTCATCACATCAATAACTTTTCTTTCTTTTTTAACCATACATTCACTATCAATCTACTATTCTAGAATACATTTTTCCAAAATAATGTGACTCAAACACAGCTTAAGTAGTATTGACCTTTCAATTTGGGGCCTTGATTTGCCCTTATTTGATGGGGCACTATTTTGGTAAAAAAAAAAAATGATGTTTCGAATGTAATTTTTTGGAAAATGTGTGATTAAAAGTAAGAAAATATTTTGGATTTAAATGCAAAATATTTTATTGTGTAAATATTTTGGATTTACATGTAAAATATTTTATTGTGTAAATATTTTGGATTTACATGCAAAATATTTTATTGTGTAAATGTGAAAATTAAAAATAAATATGAAAATTAAAAAGTTTTGTTTTAAAAGGAGACAAATAGGGCTTAAACTTTTTCCTCTATTTTCTTTTCAACGGTTGAGATTGTACATTTTTCATATTCTTCTTCATATTTGTTTTTTCATTTATTTATCTCCTTACCTTGCTTCCAATCTTTCTCAATTTCCTTAACAAATTTCATCTTTTCTCGAATAAGTCTTCAGTTCGTCCTTTCATCCATTCATAGTTCCTATTTTGAGATTCTATTCCAAGTACCTCATTTTGTTCACTTCGTGATAAGTACATTTTTACACACTTATTTTATTGTCAAACTATGAAAAATTGTTGGTTAATATATTGGAATATGGCTTAATTTTATGCAATTTATGTTTTGCAGGACAACATAATGAATGTAACGAAATTGGGAAGAAAAAATGAAAAATGACCAAAATGAAAGAAAATGAAATTTTAGGGACTAAATCCCAAATATTCAAAATTTGGTTCGGAAGGCTAAATGGAGATTTGGAAGCTAATTGGAAGAAGAAAATAGGATTTGGATGAAGAATTGGATAAAAGAATATAAAAATAGTGAAAATGGCAAAATTCAAAATTTGAGAACCTAGTTACAAATACTCAATAGTTGATTTGGACCACAATAAGATACTTTGGAGATTTCTAGGAGACAATTGGATGAAATTGGAACTAAAAAAGAAATAGAATATGATCAAAATATTATCAAAATCAATTTCCAATTCGCACAAGATATATTCCAAATTTTTAGACGAAGATTGAGACTCATTTTTTGCATAAGAAACGTCTGAATTGAAAGAAATCTATCTATCAAAGTTGTAACCCTTTGAGTTATCTTTTCAACTCATTTTGAATTACCTAAATCGAATATCGAAAAAAGAAAATTATGACCAAAATACTGACTGTTGTGCAGAGACAAAAAAATCTGTGCGCGAAAGTAACTTTCCTTATTCGATTGGAACTCTTTGGAAACCAATTTGAACATTATTTTCATCCAAATTTCGACTCCTACAAATACTTAACAGCATAATACATAAAGTTGAATGAGAATGTTTGGCTACGTTAAAGAGTAAGTTAAAACAATTGTAATGTTCGAAACATTCACATCATTTTAATAATAAGTATGTGGAGTTTCATCTATGCCATACGTCACTAAAGGTTTTTGTATGCGACATCACAATTTCAGCAAAAAATTTCTCAAATGCACAAGTTTTTTTTAGATTTTAAGTTGATCAAACTGTATTTTTAATGGATTTGCAACTTTTATTCATTTTTTGTAACACATTTCATGGGACCACCAATTTATAATCTTAAAAAGCTTTGGACATTTGAAGAAGAATTGTGCCAAATACCACGTCGGCGTGCAAATAAAGGTACAAATCTTACAACCTTTGATGAAACTCCTTATAATAATGATTAGGTACAAACCTCTTTTTCATTATGGTTTTCAATTCTCCCCAAGTATTAACAGGTCGTTCTCGATTCCGTAGATGTGATTTAAATAATTGTACAATTAAAATTTGATAAGTGAATGTTGTTTCCACTCAGGATTTGTTGAGGATAAAGAATGATCAATAGAAATTAGGATGAGAGCGAAGTGAAAACTATAACCATAAATATACAAAAGCAAACAAAATCGTCGGAAAATGCTCCCTTCACCACCGGCAAGTTTAACCTACAAATCCATTTCACAAACCATGGTAAGGCCTCCCAACATTTTGTCTGTTTCTTCCCTCTTGTATCGGAAATATTTAATGTAGGTACTTCATCTTGATCTATTCTTTAATTATTGACTTCATTCTTAATATTTTGATCATAATAAACAAGTTAATTTTATTTCTAAGAATTGAATTTAAGTCTTCAAAATTAGTGTTGCAAAATTGATCGATTGAGGATTTTATCATAAAAAAGGACATCTATCTAGCCATCCATAGAATGCATTGAAAATAAATTTTAAACTAGAGTGTCTATTTATTAGACATTAATGCCACGTAGACTGAAAGTCTCTCAACTTGTGTCATCTAATGCCTAACTCATCGCACATTTCCCTAACCCGCTTGTTACCGAACTGCCTGCCGTTGTCTGTCACGATTGAATGAGGGATCCTGAACCTGCAAATGATATTTTTCCA
>CAIGRN010107759.1:0-11026 GCA_903798345.1 Fraxinus anomala | reverse complement strand
GAAGTTGGTGGATAGATAGAGAGCCAATAGAGAGTTGAGTGGTATCACGCAGAACGTTTTGAACAACTGTTCGATCATGCATATCTTGTTTCTATTGGCGTTTTTGGACTTCCAAATCTTTAGCTTTGGAAGATCCTGGATTTTCTTGATCTTCTTTAATTGACAGATTTTGCAGCTCTAGCATGTGCATGAGTGCAGCAACCTGTGTATCTTTCTCTTCTAGTGACTTTGTTAACTTTTCAATGGCTAAAGTCATTTGTTGGATCCGGTCATCTGAACTCGAAGTCACTTCCTTGACCATCACAGACTCAAGTGATTCTTTAGGTGAAGTATCATCTCCCTACCTTTGTAGAGAAGTGGCATGAGGGGATCCAGACAAGGATCTGCCACTGGAGACGGAGCTCAAACGAGAGCTTTTTGCCGAACTCTTGGTTTTTTTTGTTGAATGAGAGTTTGGTTTTGTGGAGGTAATTTTCATTCTATCTTTGTTGGAGAACTTCTTTAGTGGTGGAACCAATTGAGTTTTACCACTTCTTGTTTGGGTTATGGTCGCATGAAACAGTTCAGCAAGTGTCTCTTCGAGATAAGTCATGGTTTGCTTCGCCTGATCGCTTACCATTGTTGATGTAGTGGCTGAAAGTTGAAGATTCTGAAATCAAAATATGAGAGGACAAGAAGGTCCCACTGGGCGTGTCAAGAAATTTGCTCGATGGATTTCGAGTACTAAAATACAGAAATCTTTACAAATTGTATTTTTGAGAAATACAAATGGATATGAATTTTCTTATAATTGCAAAATTGCAAAATTCTCTGAATATTTCAAAACGAAGAGCCACGTGGCTTGAATTCTAGGCTTCAAGATTTGTTGAGAATTTGATTTGTCGAGAACTTTACTGTTCGACACTTGAATTTCGAAGCTTGGATTTTGCACTTCGAAACTTGGACCTGATCTTGATTTAATTCGAAGAAGACTTTGATCTTCTTGGATTCGTTTGATTTGAAGAAGATTTTGATCATTTTCATATTCGGGGATTTGGAATTGAGAGGATTTCTCCTTCCTTCGACTTTGGGATTTATTCAGCATTTCGTGATTTTCTTTTGCACTTTTCTCCTTTTTCTTTTATGAACCTTTGGTCCTATTTATAGGGGAAATTCGTGACCAATTTTGTCAATTAATTCAATTAAATTGATTATAATTGAATAATTGTGGATTTTGAAAGAGTATGATGGACTTTTAAAATTTTATGGATCTTAGTAGGATTTAATTTAGTAAACTTAATTGGGCTAGTTATTGAAATTAACCCAACCCATTATTTATTATTTTATTTATTTTTTTATGTTAGAGTTAAATTTTTTCATCATCATTGACAATTTCATCTCAATCTTGTCGAAATTAATTCTAATCATGTAAAGTCCATTCAGCAATTCAATTTTAATTTTATCCTTCTCCTCCAAGGCAATCACTTGATCGGTAAATTTAACCATCTTCCCTTGAACATCATAAGTATAGCACCCAAGAAGACAAATAACCAGTTGGACCTATACAAGGAATTCCCGAAGTTTGAGTCTAGTTATTCGGTATAAAATAAAGACTTGCCCCGTGATCAAATAGAACAACAAAATCAGGTTGCTCAACTGGGCCACTAATCTTCAGTCTTCGGAGCTGTGAGACTCACCTCCCACATTGCATGAGATTGCCACTATTGTTTAGTACTACAATTTCTTCACCTCTATCCATCTCTTCATTCTCAGATTCTCCTTTTTCCACCACCGACTCACTAATTTCCAAAACGTACATCTCTTTATTTATGACTCGATTCCCTATTTTATATTTTTTCCTCAAATCTATAGCACAGTCCTCTATCCATCTTGTCACGGTCAGCATTGTTTAATCGTGCAAGGTTATTTGGTGGTGGTGGATTGGGAGCAATGCAGGAGTAAGCAAATTTGGGACAGTTTGGGCATAACTGGCAATTGAAAGTGATTAGGTCAAATTTGGTTTTAGATTAGTCATTAGGCGTTCACATTTACTACGAATTGGAGCCCCTTCATTGAGATTTGGGCTATAATTAAACATAGGCCCTTTACCATGGTTTGAACCAAATCTCATTTGGATATGTTTGAGCGTACACATTTATCATTGACCTTTTTGCCAACTCCGTTACTCGGCCCAATCCTTGACGCTCAAGCATCGGTTCTTCTCCTCTGCAAATTTTCGATTGCATTCTGTTGACGAGATGAATTTGTCAATTATCAACCCTTTCAATTATCCCCAAGTTTTCATGGGCCAATGTCGATCTACCTACTAAAACTAATCACATATTTTCCATCAAAACATGCTATTGCAGCTTCTACCTTCTCTGCCTCCGTTAGCTGATTTCTAGAGAAAATCCTCTTCGCACTAGACATCCACCAATCAGTATTTTCACTGTAGAATATGGATAGTCCAAGTTGACTTCGTGAATCCAGCCCTAAATCATCTTTTCGGTCACTTCCTTCCCGTTGCATCATCATCTGCTCAAACCGATCAAACATCGTGCCCCATCTCTCCTCCAATTCTTTGCAGAAATTTATTTTCATTTGTCCTAGAATCAATGATCTGATACCAATTTGATAGTAACCCGTTGTTGCTGCTGAAGTTCTAATGGATCTGGTTGCTGCTGTTGATCCTTTGGAGCTGCTGTTGCTGCTGAAGTTCTGGTGTTGCTGTAGAGGTTCTACTGGATTGGGTTGCTGCTGCTGATGGTGCTGCTTTGGATCTGCTCAACCAACATAAATGAATTATGGGCTAGTCATTAGGATTGAAATGAAGAATGTAATAGGATTGCAGTATTTTGATTATAGAATTGCTTTGGGAATGTAGATGATAGAACAAGGAACTGTAATATTATTAAATGAAAAATGAAATGGAACTAAACAACTCCAAGGCAATTCTAGAGGCCTTTGATTCTCTCCTCACTGCACTCTAAACACATGAATAATGGAAATAATCCCCCTACCCTCCCCTCTCTCACATTTATTATCACACTTCCTCTCTCACTCTATTTCCCCATATACCCCTGCTAACTATCTAACTAACTAAAATTGGACTCAATCTCCTGTTATGCTGCCCCACTGTTGGAGGTCTATCAACATGACAGGAATTAGGATTCTACAATGGACTGTGTAGAAACACTAGAGTGGATAAAATAAGAAGCAAGAATATTCCCAAATAGAAATGAAACCAATTGAGGACAAGTGTAAAATATGATGTGATCTCAATGGAACATGTTAGAAGAGGGCGAGGCAAATTGAAATTAATGTTGCCTAATGTGGGTACAAAATAATTAATTTTGATCTTTATTAGATGTAATGAAGGGTCTGTTGAATACAAAAATTTAAATAAATTCCCATATATAAAAACTTAATCTTTTGGATGAGGTGGGTTCTACATGCTATAAGATCAACAGCAGTTTTTGCTGCCATCTATTTATAAATTGTCTACATATTGGGCCTATGATGGAAAATATGATATTTGCATGCAAGGATCCCATATTTACAATAAATAAGATTTAATTTGCTGTTATCACATGTAATTGATTGTTTAGCATGGTGATCCATGCCAATTAGATCATTTATGTGATTGAATTTTTAATTCAATATGTTTGTCTTGGTTAATTACTACTATGTAACTAAATAACTGTGTTTCAGACTATATATTGAAGCAGATTTTACCACCTGGAGTTGAGGTTCCATCATCATTTGAGACAATAGTTAAGTATTTTATTTATGTTAAAATTCCTTCCCCTTTTTATTTGGGTTTCCCTTCATTGGTTGTTGATTCACACAGTTTTTCGTCTTTTTTGCACTAACTTTTAACTGATAAAATTTGCAGTTCAGTCACCTATTATCTTAGGATTTAGTATTCACAGCATATAGCTAACAGATTCTCCATATTACATCTCTATTAAATAATGACATAGCTTTATCTTTGTGCAGGTCACATTGCCCATCTGAATATAACGGACGAACTACTTCCTTATAAGGATGTAATAGCAAAAGTTATCTATGATGTACGATTTTTGGTCTACGACAATAATGCTCCGTTACTTCTGTTAGCCCTTCAATTATGTTTTTGCTATGTTATTTGGGTAGACTTATAGCTATTTTAATCACATTTTAATATGAATCAAACGAGAATTATGCTCATGCTATTGTGAATTGTAAACTAAATCAAATGGTAAAAATTGGTCAGTTAAGCACAATTTGAAAAAATAGTTGTAATTGAAATTTTATTTATGAAAAATGAAATCTATGTAGGATAGTTCTTTTAATGAAGCAAGTGTTACTATTGGTACATACACGATGATTTAACTGACTTGTATGGCATTTGGCTTCATAACAATAAATGACATGTCTGAATTGTTATTGAAGCTCGTACTAAGAGTCTCTCAATAGAGTCACGAACAAGTGATAAATATAAAATTGCGTGAATCATCACAATACTAATAGAAAGATAGAGGAGATATTTTGATATTATTTACTAGAAGACACATCGTGGATCTTGATAATATGCCAAATTTGTTGAAAATGAAATGTTAACTAAACTAGAAGGATGTGCTTGGAAGTGAGAGGTGCTACAAAGTGGATGAAAAGGAGAATAAAGCAATTGGTCTGAGTTAAATCTAATTGTTTAATAAGATGTTAGCTGAATCGAGGACTCTTTTATTGCCTATCTATAATAATAAAGTTGATATTCAAGTTTATAAGAACCATAGAGGTGTTCAACAACTGAATCGTACTAATTGGTATTTGTAGAATATGTTAAAAGAGGAGAGATGCACACTGAACCTTTTAACAGATGTAAAGTGTCTAAAAAAGAACAGGGCCTAACTTATTGTTATAATTATCAAAATGTGAGCAAAACTGGAACTATAAATGACTTATTACTAACATGACATCAAAAGGTTAGTGGCAATTAAAAGTTTTAAGTGATCTTATATTAAAAGTTCCAAAAAGGTACTTTGCTTGATAGAGGCATTAAAAGCCTCCCCATTTAAATACGAGCCTTGTAGAAGAAAGAACCTGATATGAAGGATACTTGATATAGAAAAGTATAAAAACGATCAAGGAGGTTAACAACCGTAGGACATGTAATAAAGCACTGTGGATAAATTAGTAATTTAATGTTACGTCCACACGTTTTGGAAAGCTACTTGAGAGTTCTGGAGACCAAAAGATGAAAGTGCAAGCATATTTAGCCCGACCATTATTTGGAAAAAATAATGTTTTGAATAGTGATTTTTAGGAGAATGTGTAGTTACAAAGTAGGAAAATGTTTTGGGTTTACGTACATAATATTTTATTGTCTGAATGTGTGGTTGAAAATGAGTATGTGGAAAAAATAGTTTTTAAATAATGGTTGTCAAACAGGGGCTTAGGTTGGTGACAATGTTGGAGAGCAACATAAATACTTGGAACTCAGAATAAGCTTTTTGGTAGCTTGTATATAGAAAAGAAAACGGCTCAGAGACTGTTATATAGTTGAGTAATCATAAAATTTTAACATGTTTATCAAATCGAAACCTAGTCATGAGATCCTTTCTTACTCTCGATACAATTGATTCACACTGCTATTTTGTATTGGTTAGAAGGTGAATTGTGTGAGACAACATTACCAGTTGAATGGGAAATTATTCAGTTTTTGACAATTTCCTTTCAGTTAACATGCACGTGGATAGCTGGATTCTTTTGTCAAAGAAGCTATTTTGTGTACATTTTGCTGGCTTAAAAAAGATTTATCAAGAATAGATCTGTGTTTCTTTCCTTTGAATGTTGTTGTTATGTGATTTTGGAATTTCAAATGGGATTGACAATCAGCATCCTGAATTATGGTTTAACATTTGTTATTGATATTATCATTTTTCATAATTTATTTGAATGAAAATATAGAAGATAAAAATGCAAAATAGATCTGCTGGTACATGTTATGTGTCAGCACCTTTTCATCTGTAATTGTGGCATTGGCCTTGTTGGGACAATAAGTCAGATATTACTTGGACTAAAAACATGTAAGCCATATATTGTCCAAATAGAGACATCTCCCAAATCTGTGATATTTCTTGCAATATATCATTGTAATCCAAAAGATATATTTGCGAATTTAAGATCTGATATTTCATAACGACAATGATTGGTTGTTGTTTGTCTCTATGAGACCAATATATTGTGATATTTCATGAATCTTGACTTAATTTAAAATAATTCGTTTGCAGAGGATATCAATGTTATTCTTGATGCATTTCCGATGTTTCGCAGTTTTAACATGTGATTAGTCATCAATACATCAACTTTTACTATTGTTAAGTAGTTCTTGTCATTTGTACTTTTGTTAATGTGTTCTGTCCAATTATGTCTTGAATTTCTTTTGCATGTACAAACACTTGGGCTTTTTCTTAGGATAGAGAGAGCTTGACCTTCTTTTCCTAGGTCTTGAGGTTGTCTCACTGTGTTTTGTTGATCAAGCTTTTGTATCTTGCAGAAAAATTTACCCAGAATCAAGACCATTGTTAATAAGGTTGGAACCATAACAAATGAGTTTCGTGTGCCTAAATTTGAAATACTTGCTGGTGAGGATAATATGGTTACAGAAGTGAAGCAGTATGGTGCAACGTTCAAACTTGATTATAGCTTAGTCTATTGGAATTCAAGATTGGAACACGAGCATCTGAGGCTAATTTCTAAATTCCAGGCAGGGGATATTATTTGTGATATGTTTGCTGGGATTGGTCCATTTGCAATTCCAGCAGCACAGAAAGGATGCATAGTATATGCAAATGATTTGAATCCAGATAGTGTTAGCTATCTGAAAATTAATGCTGAAATTAACAAGGTTGATAATCTAATTCACGCATACAATAAGGATGCACGAAAATTTATTGCTGAGCTGTTGGTTGCACCTTCAAGTGAAGGTAATTCTCTATCAAATGAAGTCAGCTCAAAGTCTTGTGAGAAATGGGACATGCATGAAAGCAGGAAAACATACTTTGAAGACAGTTGTCTAACTGGTAATTTGTTCTCTTAGGCTGTATTGCATTGCTTTGAATTACAGTCAGTCAATCATTAACTAAAACTTAATATACCCTGAAGACAAGGTGGTAGAAATACCAGAAGAGAATTTAAGTAATTCTGAGAGTATAGGACAGTCATGTATGAAGGAGGATTCAAATTTAGCCACAGCAAAAAGACGTCCTGGAAGTCCACTTGAAGGTAAGAAGGGTTACAACTTACAAGTATAGAGGAGAAATCTTTCAATACAAAATTCTTAGAAATGTTACCGCAAATATTTATGTTGTTCTTCATGATATCTATATTGGTAGTATTTGATATTGTCTCCAATATGTCATATGCATGAGACTCGTTTCACTGTGTTCACTGCAGAAAATGGAATGGCTGAATGTGCAAGTACATGTGTAAGTGGTAAGAAGAAACAAGGCTTAAATAAGCGCCCGAGAGGCTGTGTGTTAATCAACACAAGGCCTTGGGAGCACATTGATCATGTCATTATGAATCTTCCAGCCTCTGCTTTACAATTTCTTGGTAAATTTTCCGTACTTTCTCTGCTCGTCTTTCTTTCTTGAGACACTTGTACATATTTCTGACTTGTAAAATTCGTTTGTCTTGTTGGCTCTCAGCCAGGGATGATCGGCTACCTAAATATTTTTCTTTAGCTGTTAAAATTTCAATGGTAAAAATAATGATGGGCACAAAAAATTATATTGGGCTTGATTCACTTGGAAAAAGTTCCACCAAACTATTTTCTTGGTACTTTCTTATATAATGTGGAATCAATAATGGCTCTTATTATGCTTTTGACTTTTGTATCGTATTTTGTAGTTCAAACTTCGTCATATTGGATGCTTTGTTTAGACAATTTCAAATCTTCCAAAATTTGTAACTCTAGGAAAGCCTACGATAACTCTTTTCCAGATGCACTCCTTCAAGATCAAAGTTCTCATCACTAGACTGTCATTTAACACTATCTGAGTGTAGTCTGTAGACAGATACACTAGAATAAGCCCATTAAAATTTCATTGGTAATTGAACGGCAAACAGCTCGCTTTCTTGAAATATGGTAAAATTTAGTGCTGTATGGATCACAGGCTAGATAATTTTGAGGTTCAGCTAGTTGCAAATTTAGCCTTTTCTTCTCTTTGTACTTTTTAATTGTGTGGTACGGTGCTGATGATTACTTCATTGCCATAGTAAATCTTCATGGTTCCACCTTAATTCCATGTCCACCAATGTTGAGGTGGCCCATGTAGCATGTTTAGTCACTGAGTTGCGGTATGTTCTTCATGCTTGGAGTTTCGTCTTGCAGATGCCTTTAGAGACCTTGTCCAGATGAGATATTGGAAAGGATCTCTGCCTTGGATTCACTGTTATTGCTTCATGCGATCAACTGAGACAAAGGAATATATAACATCAGTAAGTAGTTTCCTGCACACAGTAACTTGTTTATTTTGCCTCTTTTGAGAAAAAGAAGGTTCGTATGGCAGGGGTGGTTGAGCTGATACAGTGGTGGCACATGTTAAATGCTTTATCCCTTATTGTTTGTTGCTTTTAGCTCCCAACATGCCAAGTTCATATGTGAGCATTGTGCGACTTATTCCTGAGAGAGTTCCATACTTGAATTTTTCTTTGGTTGAAAAATTGCTCGCGAGAACTTGTTTTGGTAATGCATTTCCTGCAACTTGACAATGCATTTATTTAACCTGATGCAGAATTGTATTGCCTTGTCATTTAGGTTTCAGAAACTGAAATCGGTCATTCGCAAATTATATGATAGACGACATCTGAAACCAACACTTAGTGAAACATTAAAACTCTCCTATTGTCGCTTGGGCTGTCTATCTTCATAATATTTTAAAGCCGCTTATTGGAAGCCAGAATTGATATTTATATAACAATTCGCAAAAACACGGCAATGTGTTACATAAAGCTTCATCATGCTGGGGGCTGGGTGTAGTAGCCAGTAGGACGCCAAGAAATCATTGGTCAATCTCCCACTTGGTCATGTTTCACATCCCTTGTGAATTTCATAACATTGTTTCACCATAAAACGGTTCATCATTTTTCTTGTACATGTTGCATCTGAACTGGGTTTTACTGGTGTGTAGGTGGCAGAGACTGCATTGGGTGCTAGTATACAAGACCCAGTGTTTTTTCGAGTCAGAGATGTTGCTCCAAACAAGGTACAAGTTGTAGCAATATACTTCGTAGACTTGGGGACCCATCTATTTGAATCATGCATGAAACAAAAAATCTAAGATTTTGATTTTCTTTTATTCTCTGTAGGCAATGTATTGTTTAAGCTTCAGATTACCAGAGGAAGCGTGTGTCACTGGTGATGGTAGGATATAATGAACGCCAAGCAATTTCTCTGCAGGCCTAGGGGTATTGCTTCAACTGATGGATGAAAATTTTTCTCAAGAGGCTGGAAATAGTTGGAAAGTTAGGTTATTATTTATATAGGTTTTCTTATCCAACCGGCTAATCAAAGCTGTGGACAATACAATTCTAGATTAGACCTCTAAAACATTGGAGAGAACTGAGATTTTCTTCAAGTATTAATTGTACTAGAAAGTTGATATATTATTTCTATTTTTTATATACTCCCATTCTTTTTTTCCTACTTTACGATGTGCTACCTTGTATTTTACTGTCCGAAAAAGGACAATGCTGAGTAATTGATCTTTGTTTTGAGCACTTTGTCTTAAAAAGATTAGGGTGCTTTCTGTGTTTGAATTGGAAGTTCACATTTGATGAGACCAAGTGCCTCGCATGATTTTTGTTTTTTAATTGTCTCGTTGGAAGGCATTAAGGATGATAGATGTGCAGCTTGCTATTTATATTTAGCGAAGAACTTAGCCTTTTCTTCTCTCTACTTGTGTCTCCGGGTCATCAACTAGCTCGGCATTTCATTACCAAGGCCAAGGAATTCGAGCATCAACCCAGATGTCAAGGAATCTCAGAGAATGCCAGATATCTATAGTGAGTAATGACTGTCCTCGTGACTCCCACTATCCCAATTATATGTTTTTGTTATTGTTTTTCTGTTAAATTTTATGTTCTTCCTGATGTAAATTAATTAAAGGGTTATAACTAGGTTCATTTTGTTCAAATGAATTGACTATCAAAATCCAGTGACAATGATATTGACATTTTTCAACCTGTCTATGCTTGTGCTTGTGCATGCAGTAAATTCAGCTAATTTCAGTGAGATTTTCCAGCCAAATTGGGCACCTGATCACATTCTCATTCTAGGGGAGCAAATTTCAATGTCTCTCGTAACACGACCGGTAAGTAATTTACACGATTTTCGTAATTGTGACCTCCATTTGGTTTCATTGACAGTTTTGATCTGCACAGGTTGTGGATTTGAGTCCAAGAAAATGTATCTATATTTAAAAGCTAATGCTCAACTCAAACTGCTTCAAGGCGATTCAGCTGGAACCCATTGCTTTCTACGTAAGAATCTCTCGTATATTCTCATGTAGATACAACATTATTAGCATGTTTGGTAGGACAAACTGGTCAAGACTATAGGTTGTTCAATGCACATACTAGTCAAGTGTGCTAAACATGATGTTGGAGATACAAATTAAGATAGAGATATAGTTTTTATAGGAATTTAAATTAGAGTTTCATTTAATTATGATCGTTTAGATGAGTTTAAATTAGATTTAATATTTTAGTTTATTAGAAGTTCGTTTGATTTTAGTTTCTTTTAGATTATTTGCTCTACGAATAAAAGATTTATTCGTTGTAATTGACAACCCGAATATATGAATAAAAATCGATTTCCTTTTGTCCTCAATTCTTCTTTACTTTGCAACCTTTTCTTTTCTTGTTTCTTAACAAATTACACGCTTCTGCGTCACATGATCTTGTAATAATGCTGATAAAATTAATGTTTATGCAGATGGCATCAAAGGGGAGTAACGACGATGAGATAATACTTTTGAGTTTCTTGGCAATGTTTCAG
>CAIGRN010107746.1:0-22190 GCA_903798345.1 Fraxinus anomala | reverse complement strand
CCCCCCCCCCACCACCCCCCCCCCCACCCCAAACAATAATAATAATAATAATAAATAAAAAAAGGCTACCCTTTTAAGTGGAATAATGCAATTCCTTGTAAACTTATATATTTATCCTCTCTAGTCAATATATATAGGATTATGTTCGCACTTTCTCAATAATAGTGGTAGCCGGAAAATGGAGGAGCCCGAGTATCAACTTTGAGTTCGATACTCACGATGTTAAGACGTGAAAAAAAAAAATTGTATGTAGATTTTCTACGTATTAATGTATATATACATATATAGATACAAGGTACATGTACCCTAGAGAGAGGGTGCATGAGGTCTTGGTCATTTCTGGAACTCCAGCTGGTAGGGTCAGTGTCTGCTGAGAGCTTTTGTCTTTTTAGTTTGGCATTCAATTTTCTTCCTTGTTATAACCCCCTCAAAGAAATCGCCCTCTTCATCTCTCTCTTTCTCTCTCTTTCTCTCTTTCTCTCTCTTTTCCTTGAAAGAAGGCGAAAGTTTTGGGGGATAAAGAGACGAGAGGCCAAAAACTGAGATAAGATCTTACACACATATATGTAATTGATGAAGGATTTTTAAGATGAAAAATCAAGAAAATGAAGCTGCTTTATTGAGGGGAATGTTGTCTGGCTCGAGAACTCTTTTGTTTGATCAATTCATAAAAAAATTAGATCTGTTGCAAGTGTTGTCGGACCAGGCTTCATTCCCCCCAGTTACTGCTTCTACTTGACTTTGATTATCGATCTGAAGGTAAATAAACGTGTTGATTCAATTTTTTTGTATAGTTTCTTGTTGATTTTGTAAGTTTTAACCCTTTTTTTTTTTTGCAGTACCTGGGTAAGGGTTTTCTTTTGGAAGTTGTAGACAGCAGATTGGTGTAATGATTAAGGATTTTGACTAAGGTTTTAAGAATTTTTTCTGGGATACTCAGAAAAGTTCATCATTACATTCTTGAATTTCTAGTTGATTAAGGTTTTCTTTTGTGTCAGATGAAGCACCTTTTAGGGTTAATCATGTTGAATGATTTTGTTCATGATGGCTTTTTGGTATCAGATCTGGCTTTAAAATCCCTCTTTCTCAACCTTTAACCCCAACCCCACCCCACCCCACCCCACCTCACCTCTTTTAGGGTTTTTTCAGGCAGATATATGCACAAGTAATTGTAAACCTGTTTTCAGTAATTGATTATTCCTGGGTTTGTTTACTTCATGGTTTTGTTCCTAACACTTATGTCTTAATTTTCACTCTGTATTTGGCTGAAACCCTAATATTTAGAGCCAAAACTCCCTCATACATTGTTATTTTTGCTACAAATTTTCTCCAGAATGTACTAGTATAAAACCCTTAATGGGTTTTGATTCCCAGAATTCATTAACCCAGAATCTGTGATGGATGGATACATTGAACACTCTCGTTTGATACATTGGACTAATGACTACATGTCACGTTTTATCTGGTTGATCTTATCAAAAAAGTCGTTTGATATGTGGTATTAGACATGATCAAGTACACGACGCGTTTTTCTGGGTTACCAAACAAATCATGAACGAGCATGCGACACGGATATGCTGCATGAGTTTTTTTTATCTGCAATTATGATCTAAAATGCTTGAGAAATTATATAAATTATTGCGTTTCACGACAATTAATAATGTTGGTGATTAGGTTTGTCTTGTCCTTTAGCATATTGCATTTGAATCCGAGCTCGTAACGTGATTTTTCAATGAATATGAATGATTGAAAAGATAAACAAGAGAAAAAAGTCTATTTTCTTTAGACTCCCTATAACACACCTAATCAACATGTGCAATGTACAATTTAGAATAAGAAAAAACAAACAGCTAAGCAAGTGAACCCACACTATGGAGATTATTCAATTATGGAAAAACAATTATCGAGTAATTTATGGAAAAAGAATCGGCTCCCAATAAATGAATGATGATTTTTTTACTATGAGAGAATTGACAGCTTAAATGAAAGATTCTGTTACTATAAATAATTAAAAGCAGAAAATATTTTATAAATGACAAATATATTTATTGAGCTTGAAACAAAATTATCAAATATTTATAATTTTGGGATTATATTAAAGTTGTGTTTAATTGTAACTTCGTATTATTGTAATAAAGTTTCTGTAAATTTCTCTGATGTCCATAGCAAACTAGCATTCCTCAACAGCAAAGTTTTTTTTTTTTTTTAATATCATTGCCCAGTATAAGTATACAGGAGTGTATTGGTTTTTTGCCATTTCTCAAAAAATTTCTTCTTGCAGTTGAACAATAGTAACTTGGTAATTTGATTATAACACATTCTTACAAAAATTCATTTTCAACTACACATCTTTCAATAAAATAATATTACACATAAATTCAAAACTTTTCCTTATTTTTTAACCACGTATTTTCAATCAAATCACTATTTAAAATACATCTCCACTCAATAATGTGCATTAAAAAATGGTCTAAATATTACTTGATGTGAGTTTGATTTCAAAATTATGCAATCAAAGTACGTAATTACAACATTAAGGGACCAACGAAAATTAAGAGGCAAGAAGTTGATGGAGAAATTACCCTATTATCATCGCAAAGCTTAGCCAAACAAGCTCAAGGCAATGATTTACTCGGGATTATCTCAAAGTTGCTCCTACTTTTCTTGCTGTAACTCAAAACATGAACGGGACTAAACGAATGGCTAGGACAAACTTAAGGAACTTACTTTGAAGAGTCCTGAAAAATGATGATTCGGACGAGATTTGGCATTTTTTAATAATGAAACGTTCTTTTTCCTATTCAAAGATTAGCCACTAGCTCGAGAGCCATGGTGGTCCCCTAGACCGTCCGGATGCTACGAGTGAATCAAAAGTTGGATGAGAAAGAGTAAGTCTCGAATTCCCAAGTGGACATATTCTATTTTCATAGTTGTAAGCCTTTTTGAAAAATTCCCCTTGACAAAATCTAATGCACCTTTACATTTCTAATTGACTATTTTCTGACTAATTCAATACCCTACTCTAAGTCTACTGTATATAAATATACATATAGATTTTAAAATGCACACAAAATATTTCTCTCTCTCTCTCTCTCTCTCTCTCTCTCTCGGAACCTTAATTTGAGGGAACTTATGTTTCTCTTATTCTGATTCTTATGTTTTTGTATTATCATGGAATTTGAGACTCTCCTTTAACTCTCTTCTTGCACATAAAAAAAAAAAAAAAGGTTTCTGAAATTTTACTTATTTTCTCGAAAATGGGTGGCGGCGAGAAGAGTCTTCCGTGGTTCCTACGCCACCACCATCACGGAAAGAGGCAGCAGCAAGTGAAAGATGTGCCAAAAGGGTGTTTGGCTGTAAAAGTTGGGCAAGGAGAGAATCAACAGAGATTTGTAATCCCAGTTATTTACTTCAACAATCCACTGTTTTTTCAATTGTTAAAAGAAGCTGAAGATGAATACGGATTTGATCAAAAGGGCACAATTACAATTCCTTGCCATGTCGAAGAATTTCGGAATATTCAGGGCATGATTGATAGGGAGAACCACCATAGCCACCACCATCATGTGAGCTGTTTTAGGGTTTGAATTTCTTCTACAAGCATGTTTGGCCTAGCATAAAAGTCAAAAAGAAGTTACAAAAGTAGTTTCTTTTTTATTTTTCACTTGATGTCGTGGAAATATGCAAGTTTGGTGAGGAAAACATGCCATTAATATCGATGATTAGTGATGATGACGATTAGTTTTGTTGCTTGAAGTTACACAAGTTTGTTGTTTTTGTTAGAAAAAAGTGGATTAGTAAAAGAAATTGTGGTTCATTTCTTCTCTTTTACCTTTTTAATTCTTTTGATAGTTCAAATAATAAACAAATCTCTCTTTTAAAAGAATAAATTTCTTTATTAGAATATATTTGATTCAATTATTGAGGTGCTCAAAAAGATCACTCTTTCGCATTTGAAAATTAGCCAGCTTTGAGACAACTGTTTAACCAATAATCGTTCTAAAAATTTTAAATAATTGATTTATTGTAATGGATAGAGACGTTTTGGTTTTATTTTCCTTAAATGTAAGGCTACAAGTTTTTGATATGACAGTGCCACAAACAAATATCCACTGCTTTGGATGTCACAAACATTACTTACAAATTGCTTTTTAAATCAAACTCGATAGTATAATAAACAAAATTTCAACTTTTCTGATAATTTTTTCCCTTCTCTGTGCCACTTTCACAAAAATCCTAGAAGGGATGTTCAATGGTAAAACAGAACTAAAAAAGATTTAAAAAAATTGTTGTACGCTGTCTGGGCAGTTTATCGTTCCAAACATGTCATAAACTTCCTAAAACATCAAATCTAAGCAAAAGAATTACAACTAATTCAACACTAAACAAAGCAGTAATTAGTGCAGATTGATATCAAACACAAGAAACAAGATAATAATAGGGGAAGAAAGGAACTCAATAAGCTGTAAGAACTCACAAAGACTAGTAAAAGATAAAAATAAGCCTGAAGATTAAAAAATAATGCAGTATTATCAGCAGATATGCTGATCTTTGTAACATATACACAATCATGACTACTTGAAAAGTACCGAAATCCCAGTATTAATATTAATAATAATAGACAAAATTCTACGGTGTGAACTATTGACATAGGTTTACAGCCTCGATTTTTCATATTGAAAACTTGAGAAAACATTTTTTATGGATAAATACCCGTACAGTTCCGGAGACTGCACATATAAATGGAAAGAGCATGAAGAAATTCTTGACTTCAAACGGCCTAAACATCATTCTAGTTACCTCCTAAATGAAAAAACTTCCCACCATCTTCTCAATGCACGAATGCCATTGTTGATCAAATGATAATTTGAAGAAAAGAAGAGAAGGACGAAGAAGAAGAAGAAGAAGAAAGTAAAAGCTATTGATGTCTTGTATTTGAGCTACGAAGTGTCAAACCGTGTAAAAATTTTGTATATCCAAGTAAACTGAGTGTTCTGTCACTCCTTATCCAATCTTTGAGCACAGAATGAGCAGTTGGGCCCACATTCAACTCCTGCATATATACGACATAAACTTAAGACCTTTTTGATTAAAAGTAAAAAAAAATAAAGAATAGAAAGAATATCGAGATATATAAATTCATAAAGCTATAAATTTAGATACCCGAGCCAATTCTTCTACTGATATTACTCGGTTGCCCTCTTGTTCAAAATGCTCAAATGCCGTCGATGCAATTTGCTCCCATTTGTCAAGGGCCTCCAATTGATACGTACTGGTTGCAGCTGCACAGAACTCTTCGAAGTCCATCTTCCTATGAGACAACGGTGCCATCTGAAAAGTGAAAACAACATCCCATCAAAAGGGTCAAGTTACCGTGATTAAAAAGAGAGAAAAAAAAATCATAACAACTTGGTCCATAATTACATTTGTCCAATTCATTTTGTATGAAGTTTTCAAAGACAGTTGAAAAAGTGAGTATTTGATGTGTAACTTTACATTTTTATCTTCAAAAGTAGTGTCCAGGATCCCATATTAAGAATATACTATTTGAAGAAATAGGACATTTTTCCAGAGAAAAATCAGAATGTACAGGACAAATAAAATATTTGACAAGTCATTTAACATATTTATGATCACACAATTTATAATCTAGCTCAAAAAAAAGACAAATAAACTAAAGAAACTTATTTGAAATATGCAAGATATATTTCTCATAAAATTAAAAAGTGCAGAAGCTGACCACGTGTATAATATCAGGGACCCTAGACACCTTCATAGCATCAGTGGCATTTCGTGCAAGAGCCTGCAATTCAAGTAGCATCCTCCTTTCAGCATCAATTTAATTTCATGACCCAAAACCAGAAAACAATAAAACACTATCTCTATATCAAGGAATAACCCCCCTCTCTCTCTACAGCCAAAAGTTTGTTAAAGAAGCTCTGTTGTAAGAAGCAGATAAAGCAAAACTAGGACCAGTGAAGATCTTCTAAAAAAGTTCTTACAATTATACTCGTGGGGATTAATGTAGTGTTTCAAGGAATCAAAGTGTTCTTCAATTTCTAAACAGGATTAATTGTTTCGATTACTTTCACCAAATTACCGGTCATGTCTACAAGGACACTCTCTAAAGATAAAAATACGATGATCTCACATGGACGCATAAGCAAGAGGAAAGTGATGTATGGACATGTACATATGCAGAGTCAGATAGATAGCTATCAGAGAGAGAAGTAACAAGGGTAAAAACCATTTTAAAGTTGTCTAGAGAGACCAGCCCATCCTTGGGCTCCAGAAGCATGAATTGAGCTTTAAGATAAACAAATTCATCCTCAGTCAAAGCTTTCGAAAGGGCCTGCAAGCATAGTAGAAACAAATTCAAGGTGAACAAGTTAATTTTGGCAATTTAGAGGGCGTTTGACACCCATTTTTTGGAGAATAGAATTTTTGGAATAGTGATTGATGGAAGAACGTGTGGTGAAAAAGTTATGAAAAGTTTTAGATTTATGTGTAATATTATTTTATTGGGAGAATGTGTGGTTGAAATGAAGAAAGAAAAAAAATGAGAATGAGATAAGAATGGGTGTCAAACAGGGGCAGAATGGGTGTCAAACAGGGGCTTAATAGAAGCTCATAGAGCGTGCTACTAAAAGGTGAGCCATTTTTTCCCCCTTTTCAATTATTTGAAAAATAGAACACCTATATTTAATAACGGGAAATGGTATGAGACCAATTATTGGAGCAGGTAGAAATACTATGTTGAGATATCAGCATGTAAAAAGCAACAAGATTGAAGACTATCATAAAAGAGAAACAGATTGGCATACACAAATATATCATTCTGAAGGACATGAATTTGATTAACTACCACGCCAAGTAGGAACATCAGACCTCCCAAAACTATAGAGTGATGTATCATCAAATGAAACTATGATGCTCCATTCAAGGATCAATGCATATTCTATCGGTAACTTGCTAAAATTCTAGGACTTAATTCCACATCCCAAAATTAAAATTTTCCAAAGCCACGATAATCAATATTCGTAGAAACTCTTTTACAGTGTCAATTATGAAAGAGAGATTTCCAATGTCTGTCGCAAAATTTTCTAGTCTGTTCATATTTATTCAACTAAGCAAGTGTTTATGAAGTAATATTATTTCATGTCTATTCTACATGTTTGCTGATAAAACTGTCAAACTTCTCATGAAAAATAATCAGATCAAACTTTGCATCAGTCACTCAATCTTTCACCATACAACAGAATATAAAGACGTGTCCCAATGTTATAGAGTATTAACATGTTTGGCTAATCTAAAAAGTTCACTTTTAGGTAGATTTACTGAATAAGTAAAAACTAAGTTGTTTAATAAATATTTTTTATAGGTGACATTTAGAAAGAACTAATTTCTTTTGATAATAAGTAAGAGTTATTTATTTATATATTTTTTTAAAAGTCACCTTTTAACTTCAAGTATGAAACAAGTTATCCAAACATGTTGCGGGATAAAAGAAATAAAAACTAACTTTAATTCCCTTTTAGGCGTAGCCAAACATGCTCATATGATCAATATATAATGATCAAGTATGCAAGGTGCTGTAAAATTTTTAAGTGAAACACAAGCGTTCATACCACTATTATGTGCGGAAGATATATAGATTTTTCATGAAGGACTAAAAATATATTCAAAGTAAAACGAAGCTTCAAATTATATGAATGTAAAGAAATGTTGATCAACAAAGTATGTGAAAGCTTTAGACCCCGTTTGGCCCCCATTATTTCGGATTATAATTTTTGGAATAGTATTATTTTGGAGAATGTGTGGTTGAAAAAGAAGGACAAGTTTTTGGTTTGCGTGTAATATTATTTTATGAAAAATTGTGTGGTTAAAAATAAGAGAGAAGAATAAATTGTTGGTATAATGGGGACCAAATGGGGGCTTAACTTAATAAGTTTTCAATCTCCCTGGTCATATATTTTGATAATTTGAGGATAGGCCCTAATGAAAAACTGATAAGCAGTATGGCAACTCACACAATTCAGCCAGTCCCCAATATCACATTTTACTAGCACACCCATAGAGTACAAGAGACGTAAGTTGTCCAATATGAAGCCTTCCATCCAACATCAGCGACCACAGAAGTAAGATGTAACTTGTAACTAACAAGCATTGAGCAAACAAAAACAATAAAGTAAAATATAGATGTCCAAACAAGCATTTAACTCTCTGAAATAGTAAACTGAGAAAAAGAATTTTGATTCAAATACTCGTCCTGCAAAAGCAATCAGTGATTTATACCAGTCAGATAAAATAATACCTTCAGCGCTGCACGTTTGAAAGGTGTAGCGTGTAGATATGACTTAACCAGCTTGTAGACTAACATATCTAAAGGAATAGGATGGCTCTCACTTCGCAACCATGGATGCGCTGCATTTCAAAAGGTTTGCATCAGTAGATATATTGACAACCGAATTATAAACAGGTTTCGCATTGTGAATCAACAATGAAATGTAGATGACAGTTCTAACATTGTCGTGCTGTGCTCCTCGGTGATTACTGTATTTTCAAGAAATATTTAGAGCTCCCCCACGAAGTAAACATTTAACTGAATAAATGACCTCAAGCAACAACTTCCCATAAAATATGTTAAAACTAGCATTCATCCACAGCCAACATCAGTTAAAAGATCCACAAAATTACATAAGCAAGTGAAATTCAACAATTTCAAGAAATTTAATCCAGCAGTTAAGCAGACTACTTACTCAAAGCTTGAGCAGCGGTCATTCTTTTTCTGTAATCCTTGTTTAAAAGCCTTTTTACAAAGTCCTTGGCTTGTGGTGAGATGGAAGGCCAAGGCATGTCCTCAAAGTTAGGGTCAGCTCTTAATACTGAACGAAATATTCCAGATTCTGTCCTTGCCCAGAAAGGTCTGCTTCCACATAGCAAAATATAGCAGATAACGCCAATGCTCCAAATATCAGCCTCCGAACTATAAGATCTATGGAGAACTTCTGGTGCCACATAATAAGCACTTCCAACAATATCATTTAGTCTTTCATCTGCAGAAACAAAGATTTTGGAGCGCATAAAAGATTTTTTTTCTCAATTCTTGGCATACGTACATCATAACAATGACAGCTATAAAAGACTCATGTTGGCTATAAAGGAATGACATACCAAGATGATAATAACTTTTCTTATGCTACAATTTTCTAGGCATATCAGAACAACAGGAGAAGCACCATTCTAACGAAGTCTATATTGTCCATTTTGAGATTAAAATAGGTGAAAAACTAGCAGCATAAATCAAATGCCAATATTAGAAAATTCTTGTGACTGGACAATAGAAAACAACACTGATATAATAAGCTAATTACTGGAATAGCATTAAAAAAATTGGTTAGACAGTCATGCTCAGCAAAAAGACAGGTTGGAGAGTGAAAATTTAAACTGCCAGCATATTATTTACTTTCCACTAACTAGGCTTAGTTTCTAAAAGTCCTTGGTTTACTGCATCAGCAAATAACCCATGAATGATTAAGGTCATTAAACTAGAGATGCTTTCCAACNAAAAAAAAAAAAAAGGTACAATATATTATGAGGCATAAATGCAAGTTTTGAGATTTATATATATATTGGACTAGTTGGGTAGTTTGTATTAAACGACAAATCATGGACTCGAGAAAAAAAATTAATTTGGATAAGTTAAGTCCAAGTTACTGACATTGTAAGATACTATTTTTCAGTGGTAATTAATTTTGTTGGTTAAGGGTTTGATATTATGGCAGCCACGTGCGTGCGTGTGTGCGTGTGTGTGTGTGTGATGGATATAAACTAATTTTTTTATTTGATTAGAATTTGTAATTAAGTTGGTAGGATTTAATTGTACAGCCACGTTTCATGTGCATTACTTAAATGCTAATTGTTATTTTGTATTTACTTTGATAAAGATCACTCTTCGTTATCTCAATTCAAATACTAGTTTCAAAGCAAGTTCATGGGTAAGATTATAAAGGTTAATTGTAATTCTATTTTAATTAGGATAGTTGTTAATTTTTAATTGTGATTAAATACTTATTGCCTTATTGGATATCTATTAAATTGTTATTGAATTATCCAATATAAAAGTATTTAGATGAAACTTGAAATTTGTATATATCCACACTGGAATCTTATCCTCACGTGATTAGAATTCTCTTAAATTCAAATTTCATGATAAGTTGATATGCTGGTTAAGAGTCGAATTTAAATTCTAATTATCATCATCATCATCCCATCTATTTAATTATTATATATATTGCACACAATTTACGCCAACAAATCAAACAGAAAGGAAAGAAAGAGAGAGAATCGTGAGAGAGAGAGAGAGAAACACGAGAGAGGAGAAAAAGAAAAGAAAAAAAAAATCGACGCATTCAAGATCCGTTCGTAAGAATTTTTAGTCCTAAATAACTCAGGAATACAAGAAATTTAACGAATAGGTATGGATTTCTCTAAATGTAAAGTGGTTTTGTGTTTTCACTTCTTAATGTTTTCAGTTAAGTATTTTATGTGATCCAAATTGGATCTTGTGGATAATACCATAGGGTATTATTATGTAGATCTACACAGAAACAAGCTATAGGAATAAATATCCTAAGTACAGATTGAGAACGGGTATGACCTAAGTGAGAATGAGACGGTCTAAGTGAGAATGAGACGGTCGGGTTTCTATCACACTTGAAAGTTATGTTATGTGCGTAATTTACTTGCCTTTTATATTAGATTGTGAAAATAATGACATGAAATCTATACTGGGTTAATTCGTATGCTCATTCTATATTTAAAATATTTTTCAAATTCTTGATTGATCGGAGTTGGAAGTTGAAACTGCTGACAAAGTCCGTGTCGCTGGATCAAGAATTTTATTTTCTTTCAATATTAAGCATTTAGTTTACATTTATTTTGCAATTAGAATTTTATTTTCAAAATCGATGAATTTATATTTCATTAGTGGATTGAATTTATTGGATATATTATAAGATAACAAAATAGCTTATTTTATTCTACAATTTTTTTTATTACAATGCGTCGATCAACTTTTATAATGGCTAAAGGAATTAATTGAGTAACCTTCGGGACATAAGTTTCGAGGCGTTACATTCAGTCCTTGAAGCATGGCAACATCTCAGCTGCTCTATTGAACTTGGAAATAAATTAAAGCTGGCTATTACAACTACACAGTAACACAAAAGTAACAAAACGCATAAACCAACCAACAAGCAATATGATGCTCTAGAGGCCTGTACAATTTGACGAAGTGTGGCACCGGGCATTTCTATTGAATTTGATTGCAAAGAGACGTTAAAGAAAGGTTAATTGACAAGGCATATATAGAAGTCAAATTGACTCAGTCTGATAAACTAAGGAAAAAAAAAAACCCAAAAAATAATAATAATAATTAAAAAAAAAAAACCTTTAAAGCTCGTACAATACTTACCCGGCCTGATGAAGTCAGAAAGACCAAAATCAATAAGCTTCATAGCAGCGTCTTCACTTCTAGAGGTAAAAAGAAAATTCTGCAATACAAGCAATTCAATCAACATCAACGAGAAGTTTAGCATAACAATGATCATTTTGACAAATGCAATCAATGAATTATTGGGTGATAGTCTGATAGAAGCTCTCAAAATACCTCGGGTTTTAAGTCACGGTGCACAACACCTTGGAGGTGACAAAATGAAACGACACTTAGAATTTGAACAACGATAAGTTTTGCTTCCTCTTCTGTATATCGACCACCTCTGCGGTAATTAAAATAAGACGTACAAAAAGCATCCATTAAAAATGGCATATAATTAGAAGAAAAAGGTATTTTTTTTACCCATATATTGAGGCCCTGAGGCCTACACGTTAGCTAGAGAGAATGCAATTTCACTCACTTCGACAATATTCTGTCCAGTAGCTCTCCGCCATCACACAACCTACAATAAAAGAAAACATAGCTAATAATTGGTCTAGATTATTCACATGATACAGCTAAGATACACAAAGAATAACAGGTACAAATGAAAGCTCTTCAGGTGAACATAGAAAAGTAAAAGTTAACCAGTTACATACACTTATTGTGTGACATCTATTTAGTGACGGTGGCCAAAGGACGGTATCTAAGTAAGACAGAAACCAAAAAATAACAAATTTCCAACTGAGAACAAGTTTTCTGATGCAATGTATAAGTAGGAATTTATTAACCATTGAAACCACCCTAAAGCCCAAGGAAGACTTTGACAAGCACGGTATCGACGTTGACCAGTTGCTGGATTTGGGTAAATAATACCATTTTGTAAATCAGAAACGGGCTTTTGAGCAAAACTCAAAGTGAAGACTTCGAGTTCGTGGGATTTTGGCCAAATAAATCATCCAGGGGTCAAATTGCAATTTTCTGTTATCTCAGGAATTCTGCCATTTCTTATTATTTCCTTTATTTTGTGGGTTCTTTTATAATTTAATTAAACTGTCTAAGGAGGGTTTTCAGATAAAGACAGGCAGGGTTCCATTATTTGACACGTTAAATTGAATAAATTTATCTTTAAGAGTTTTCTCTATTTTCCTATCAAATTCTCAATATTATTTTGAGACAACTAGTCTTTGTTTGTTTATAATTATTTTTTTCAAACTTTCGCTCCATTGATTTCAAAGAAAATCTGAGTGACAATAACAAAGACAGATCAATTTCACAAATTGCATGCATAAACAACTGTAACTTTAAAAGACAAGGAAATACATACTCCATTATTATATACACGTTGTTGACATCCTCACAAGCATCATAAAATCTAACCAGATGCTTATGGCCTGAAAGTGCTTTCAAAATTTTCACTTCTCTGCGAATATCTTCAATGGATATTGCAGTTGTCATCTGTCAAAGAAAGTCTGTTTTGATAAATATATCTTCAAATGAAGGAAAAGAACTATCAGACTGCAGAAAATTAAGGAGTGCACAAAATACAACATAGTTGTCTAAACTCGAAATCCATTCTCTAATTTAGGTTTCTCAAATTTGTATTCTCGATAATAAGAGGTTAAATTGAAGAGTTACATTGGCCAGGAGAGATATATGATGTTTTATGGTGTTTTTTTTTTTTTTTTTTTTCTGTTTTTTCATTACCATTCCAGCTTGTGTACACTTGCAATGGGCCATTTATACATTAAGAAAATGGTGTTACGTACAAGCTAGAATCAAGTTCTACAAGAAGAGAGTTAGATCTCCAATGCTTAATTTTATTTGCTAGGTTTACTTGGCACGGTTTTACCCATCAGAAACAGCCCAGAATAGATAGCTCTCTTTACACTATTATCATTTTGATTAGAACTCAAATCTTCATCAAGTGTAAAATTCAATTCTTAATCAATCTCACTTTGTCTTGTGCCAGTTACATTCAGATTCAACTAAATTGTGAAGATTTTAAGAAATTTCCAGAACTCTCTTGCCTAGCTTAGAAAGTAGAAACTGGCTATCTCACAGAGATCAACATTTAATGACAAATATGATCAATAAAGGAAAGCGAAGGAGTCGTCGTTGTTTTACCATGAGTTTTTGGATATACAGCCCATAATTAAGTAAGAATCCAATTATCTAAAACAAAGTCTAGACTTCCAGTTTTACTTGGCAAAAAATATTCTGATGCCAAGTCCAGCTATAACAAAAGAGAGATAAAAACAATCCACAAAGTCTACAGAAGACAATAAGCAGTTGGATTGGGGAGTTTTATCCAGGTAGCAGGTTAAATAGCATTTTCCATTTCACTCCAACCATGATAAGGAAGATCAGGATCTGGCGTCGAATCCACTATATTTTTCTTCCAGAGCCATATCATAAACAAAACAGATCATAATGGCTCTGACACAGCAGCAATTCCAAGGCAAACAAGCGAAGATAAGTGGTCAATGCATCTCAGAACTCAAAACCAATGTAACAGAGCTCGTTAAACAATAAAATATGATAACCTGTGTGCTTTGAAAACGAATAGTACAGTAAGAAGATGGACATAGGAAGAAAAGTCTTATTCCCAGTTTCCCAGGCATATGCCACAAAGGTCAATGCTAACTGGGCGTTAAGAGGAGATCCTGCTATAAGCAGTCTCGTGAATAACAGAACCATTTAGCTTAACTTTGAACCATAAACTTGTTTATTCACAAAGAAGCTGGTAGGCAACTAAATAAAACTCCTGTTTGATTGTAGATAACATCTATCGATAGTTTTGATATGAAAGTAACATTTTAGCCCAGTTTCGCATCACGACGAATTCATGGATAACTACAAATTAAAAGAAACACAAAAATCAGTAACAACAAAGTATATGGTAACAGTTTAAGACTGAAAATGTTTCGAATGCCAGAAGAGATCTAGAAATAGGATGTATTTCATAGTGTCCTGGGTCATTGAAGGGGACCATATCTTTCTTGTGGGATTCCTGAGGGATTAGCTTGTTGAGAGGGGGAACCAAATCAGGATTGGTTTGTTGAGTAAAAGTGCGATGGTCAGTATGTTAAGTCATGGAAATGTCCCAAGATAACAAATCATTGCATTTTTTCCAAATAGTACGTGTGGGTGAAATTTGCCCAGTTTGTTCCCACTTTAAGAGTTATGTATAGGTCATCACTTTTAACACAATAAAAGCATTCAAATAAAGGATTAAAAGAAAGACTTGTTCAGAAAAAAAGGATTAAATCACTTGCACATTGAAAAACACACCCAACCTTTTTTCGCCCAGCTCTATCTTCCAATTCTTGCAATACAATTTCCACCAAAATTCATTAAGAAACCAACCTTGAAAAAGTACTCTTTTCTCCCAATTCTCTTAACTTACTATTCCTCCCTCAAGGTTCTCTCTCTAGCTTACTCAGAGTTCTGCGCTTTTGAAGGATTCATAGTTCCTTTATTTTCCCAAGTTGATAATTGCCATATGTGCATAACACAACTAAAAGCTTTTATTCATAGTGTATGAAATGGAATTGAATCTGGGAAATTTCCTCCTTCTCCTCGTAGATTCCAGCCATGAAATTTTACAGACAGCTCTATGCAGGAACTTCCCACCATCATAATTTGCGTACTAAACTCATCAAAACAGAATAACTCTCTCTCTCTCTCTCTTCCCCCCCCCCCCCCCCCCCCTTGCAGTTGTTCTTTTTAACATGTTTGTCCACCATTATTTTCAATTCACGATCTTACCAAACAGAAAATTTAACCATCTAAGTTTGTTGATGTACTCCGAGTTACAAAACCACCTCCCTTATGGCATACATAACCCAGTTGCTGTCAGTACAGACAATCCGTAAGCTTTAGCTTTGCTCAAGACATAGTTAAAAAAAAATGATGATCTTGGAAGAAGGATGACTATTCTATACCACAAAGTATATTAGGATACTTCATTTGCTGGTTTGGGTTAGTAATGTTAGTAGCAGAATATAAATGAGCCATTCTACCTGTTTACTCTTACTATTATTAAAGGCATCTCATTATAATCGTGCTGTACGTGGTCCAAACTAATAGCATCTGCAATAGCTTCTGAATACCAATTCAAATCAATGCTTCATAAAATCAAGATAGTTGACTCACAAAAACTGACCTGATTTTTTATGTTCAAGTACACAAATTTTTTCTCTCCATTCTGCTTGTCTAGGACACTACAACTCCTGTATAATTGATGTTCATTCTAAACCTTTGTCATCTATCCTGTGTCTAACAATCTTCACCGAACCAACCAAAAACATCATAACAATAGTCCTCAGATTTTATCTACCAAAGGCAACACTTATTTGAGCATAAATAAACAGAACAAGACTCAGATGGCAACAGCAAACATTGTGTATGCTTAAGGAAACCCTAACTTGCACTAAGTTTATACTAAGCAGAGGTGAATCAAATACAGAGTTGATATCATCAAACCCTTGTGTAAATATAGCACTCGACTAATGGAGTTGACTCCAATACTACTGGAAATACGATATCTAAAGACAGCACCTTTCCTTCCAACATTGCTAACTAAACCACCTTCTGGATTTCAATCCTAAATAGAAATTTATTCCACCTTTCTTTTACTATACCCGAATTTAGCAACTGCTGCTCGCCTTACATGTCCACCATACACAATCCTAGTATGTATGTACTAGGATAAAACAGACACATATCTTATCTGAGAAATAAAATTTCCATTACAAAGTGTAGCACGGAAAGACCTTAGATTTGGAGATGATTTTGACGGCAAGAGGCAGGTCCTTGAGCTCTCCCTTTCGGCCCTTGGCATAGCAAGTGTGACCAAAATGGCCTCGGCCCACCTCTTTCCCGAGCTCATACTTGGCCCCAAAATTTTTATTATACCCAAAGTTCTTGTCCAAACCCTGGTGCCTCTCCGGCTCCTCCGTAACACCCGCAGCATCCTCCGGAATCGTCCCCTCCAGCTGCGTCTTCCCGTGCCCAAACCTCCTCACTAACGACGCCTTGATGTGCTTTGCCGGCGATGGTGGAGGGAACGGCTTCCTAAAAAACCTCCTCGGTGTAGACCTCGCTGGCGACGGCGATACTCCCGCCGGCAGAGGACTGGTCCCTCCCGCTCCCACTCCACCGTACGGGTACGGACTAGGCCAGGAGCTGTTTTCGGCAGACGATCTCGCCGGAGTATTCTTCGCCGATGGAGTGCCGTTACGTGCCGGCGTCTCCGATGGCCGATCGCCGCCTCCGCCAGCAGTGGCTGTAATGGTGGTCGTCGCATAACCATCATTGTCTCCGGTAGGAATCGTCTTACCATAACACTGCCCCATCGCAGCAGCAGCTTCTCAGTGTCAACTCAAAAACGCTATTTTCTAATCTCTCTATATATACATGTATATATCTATGTACATTACAATTGGATCGAGACTAGGTCAAATACAAAAAGTCTAAACTCTCAAGATCAGAGCTGAGAAAAGGACCGGAGTTTAGAGAGAGAAGATCAACGGCGAGAAAACACGATTAAAAAAAAAGAGAGAATGGAAAGTAAAATCCCAGTCACAGATATATAAAAATATATATTTCACTTCAGTATAAAATAGTGCGTGCGGTGATGAAACGGGCAATGGGAAGGAAATTATTTTGGAGGGTTCATCCGTCACTCTTTTGTCAATTTCGATGACGTAACGAACAAAATAGTTAATTTTATCAATATAAATAAATGAAAACAAGGCCTAACTTTGATAATACGATATTTATCCCAAAAAGTTTGAAGAACAAGTGATCGTTGGAAAATAAATTTAAAAGTACGACGGACATCGACATTTTTTACCTTTCAAAGAAGCTCGTGAAAAATCGGATTAGAGATGTGATTGTTTGATAGTACCTTTAAGTTGTAGATTATAGTAAATTTGTTAATAAAACGTATATTTAAATTATAAAAATTTATTTAAGAGAAAGTAAGTTCGAAAAAACAATGCAAAAAAGGCTAATTTACGATTTCACAATAGAGGAAATAATTTCCAAGTAAAAAGTAAAGAAAACAGATTTTAAAAAATTTGTGTCCTTTTTTCGCTATATAACCATTTAGTGCTTTTCGTTTTGTCTTTTACTTCCGTTTCCCTTTTTCTCTTCAATTTCCTTTTCCTTTCCTTCACCGTATGTACAAACAAAATTATAAGTAGATTTTTCATTGTTGAAATTTTCTTAGTTAAGAATCAGAATCTTCAAAATAAAACTATAAAATCCCAACATCAAACGTTGTATTTCTCATGTTTTTGTTTTTTCATAGAATCAAGACTCCTAAAATTTCAAATTCATTTTGAGGAGCCACGACGCAGAAAAAGATCACTAAAACTCCAAAAGCCAATGTCTAAGATGGATAATTGGTAAATAAAAAAATCTACAAAAATTGATACAAATAGCACAAAGATGTGAAAGTTTAAGATATGCACTTATATTTACAAAGTTTCAATTAGGGCACCACTTTTTGTGGACTTCATCTGTAAATTGTAAATTGGTGAATGTTAGGCCATGTTTGATTTGGCAATTTTTTCATGAAATTTGGAAATGAAATTCCATCTTCCACCAAAAGTGATGTTTAATTGGAAAATTTTTATTGGCAATCATTTTCCATCTTTTGTCTCACACGGTTCCAATCCATGATTTTGAAGAAAATCAATTCCCACCAATTTGGTGGAATTTGGTTTTTCAGGCAACCATTTTTTTTTTTTCAATTGAAACAAATTATATTTTCAATTGTAATAAATTTTATCCCTTTAATGGACAATTATTATGTAAAACAAAGTCAAACGAATACCAAAAGATCCAAAATTTCAATATTTTTCACGTGAAGAATTATACCATTCAAATACTATGAGAAAATTTGCATGATAGTTAGACTACTTTTACATGATGAAAATGATTTCCCCTTATGAACAATTTGTTATGCTGACGGGCATGCATAACATATGCGAATTGAATGAGAATATGTGTTTTCAATGACAAATAAATAGTAATGCATAAGAATCTATCTTAAAAATTGTATAACGGACTAATGCTCAGGTCCTCGTACGTTAAGAAATAAAATGAAGAATCTATTTTAGGTGGAGCTCTAGTTCAATTAGCTAATTAACGATGCAATAGCTATCCAAGAAGATAAATACTTGCACGGAGATTGAAACACGAATCAGAAATAATAAATTACTAAAAGTAATAAAATTTATTTCGTCTAATTAGGACGAGATTCTTGACTCTGATCTAGAAAGATAAAAAATTAGTCTCTGCAATTGTCAAGGATATTCTCTAAAATTAATTGTTTTACGATGATAGAAAGTATATTGTTAGATTTTGTGACAAAAATTTTATATGATTTAGAAGTTTGTTGCATGAAGTAAGTTTATTTAATCCTGATTTAGAAGTATTTGGTTGATTGGATTCCGTGTGATTTGAGATTTGGTTGATTTGAGGAAGTCTAAGGTACTTGGGTTTGTAGAGTCCTAAGTTGTGGAGATCAAATTTCAATAATAATTAGGAGTTTGGCTTGAAAAAGAACTCCTGAATAGCAAAAAACATGTTTTAGAATATTAATCCGAGACCTAACACCCAAGCGTTAGGCACATAGCGCCTAGGGGCTGCACCTGGTGCCTAAGCGCTGCAACAGTAACTTGATAGCGATTTTTCCGTTTTATTCAAATTTTGAGACTTCTTCTTCATCTTGGACTCCACAATTTCGAGATTCGACTTCTATAAATACTCCACAAAGTATAGACACTTTAGAAGGCGAAAAGAAAAGACTCAAGATAGATTAGAACAATTAGATCATTGCTGAATACATTTGAAACAAGAAATAATTGATTAGATTAGATTGAGAGGATCATAATCTTGTAAGATAATTGTTTGTTTCTTGGTATAATAAATTCTCCTCTTCCACATCTTTCTTAATTGTTGTGTGATCCATTAAATTTTATATTGTCTATATTTTTCGTTTTTAATTATTTGGTAAGTTTTTCAACAAGTGATATCAAAACGTTTTTAATATCGGGTTGGTTCTTAACATATATTGATAAAGGGAAAAAATGTATTCAGAAGGGTACTTCTTGCCAAGTTTCGAAGAAACAGGACTACAGTTTGTTAATGCCAATATAAAGTGCTATTTTGTGTAAATTTCACTTCTAATTCACAAGAGTTCAAGATATTTACTAACTGAATAAAAAGAGAGATGGCCCATTTACAAATCAAACTTCCTAGGCCCAAATTTTCACACAATCTCGGTTAGTTTTGTAGGGCTTCTTTCACAAGCATAACCAAAACAAGATCATTTGGACCCATTCGCAATTAAGCCCTTATTTGAACCCCATTATTTTGTAAAGATTGCATTTCGAAATAGTAAATTGATGAAAAATGTGTGGTTAAAAAAAATAATAATAAGTTTACGTGTAATATTATTTTATTGAAAAATGTATAGTTATAAAGAAGAGAAGGAAAAATGTATTTTGAAAATAATGGGATCAAACAATGGCTAAATTGGATATTCCATTAGTATCGAGAAAAGAGGTGGAAGGGAATGCGAAAATTACATGAACTACATACTTTAAATAAATATTCAAAAATTACATATCGTCATTTTTTATTCCACAAATACTGCAATATATAAAGTAAAAACAATTTATCCAAAACAACTTAACTCCAAATAAATAATCAATTTAGGTAGCTTACATCTCTCTCCACCAAACAAGCATCTTTAATTCACCCTCAATTATAGACAAAATCCCCAATTTTGTCATCATCATCTTTGGGTAGAAATTGGAATCACATAAATGGAAAACCCAAAAAAAAAAAAAAATGTTTTCACATCCCGCAAATTAGCATTGTTCATATCTAAACCCTTTTTATTCCATAATATGGGGATTAAATCCATTATTCTCTTGCAAATTTGCGAAAATATTAGGGATTTGTTTCCACCTACTTCGTATCCTATCTTCAAAATAGCTATTCTATTATCGATTTTCGACTAGGCTGATATTATCTCAATGAGTTCAACATATTTGCAACAAGTAGGCATGGGAAGTCCAAACTTATTTGCCTCACAAGTTATGAACACCTTTTACAGATTTCATACCTTCAACTAGATATGACAGAACATGTATCTGATGTAATGAGAAAAAAAAATTAAACAAAATGTAGTTCGTGCAAATTAAGGATGCAATCAACAAAACGAGAAATACTAGGTACAAATTGACATATAAAGAAGTAGCCAATTACACAGAGTTCACATACTTTTTTAAACAATTCCATGAAATTACATAATAAAAATGGGAAATCATCCGAAGTCATAAGATTCTTACAAAAACTCATAGACACAAGATGTCACACACACACACATTATATCCAAATGCTAGATTCACATTCCAGAATTTTAAGATAAAAAAACATGAACTGTATAATGGGGGACGTTAAACCTATGGAATAAAACACCAATTTATGAAATTGATTAATCTGAAATAAAGAATATCCATAATGTTGAAACACGAAATATGAATTAAGTAGTCATACCTTTTGAATTGGCTAGCTGGAAAAAGGACTCAAATGAAAAGGTATGTGAGTGGAGAGTTGAAAATAAGATCTCAAAAGTACATATAAAGGAGGACCATGAATAATTGACTCAACAACTCGATTAATCATATCTTACTTGGACAATATGGGATAAAAAAAAACAAAATGTAGCATTTTAGATATTCGGTTAGTATGACGAGGGATTTTTGCTTTTGATTTTACCTTTTCTTTTGGTTATTATTCTCATGTTTGAGCCACATTAAAATTTTTATTCTCGTTCTTTTACTTATTTTCAACCACACAATTTTCAATAAAATAATATTTTTCATCACATCAATAACTTTTTATTTTTTTTCAATCACACATTTTCTATCAATCTACTATTTCAAAATATATTCTTCCAAAATAATGTGACTCAAACACACCATATAGAAGTATTTCATGAAAAAGTCATCTTAAATCAACTTTCTATAGAATCTCTCATGCTCAAACAAAGCACTTTTAAAATACTATCCAAACATGTTCAAAAATAACTTCTTTATTATAGAAACAATTTCTAACTTTTCACTTCTTAATTACAGAATCAGTTTCTACTTTTCACATGTCCTGCCAAATATGTTCATTAATTATTTTCCATTTGAATCAATGGCCCACAATAGCTCAACTTTTAGCACATGTTTGGTTCAGATAAAAATTATTTTTTTAGTAAATTTTGATAAAATGTGTGGTTGAAAGATTAATAAAAATTACGAGTACCAGGAAACGTGATTGAAAATGAGATTAAAAAAAATGAGTTTTAAAAAATGAATGCAAAATATGAATTTAGTATTAGACATCTTTTTGGCTTTGGAAATTATTTATAAAGCATCACTTTCTTATTTCAATAGTTGCAATTGATTTGGTGTGATGTGATATTTTGAGGTAGTTGCAATTGCAATTGACCTTGCAATTGATTTCAATACATCTTTTTTTTTTTTTTGCTTGAATGTGATTGAAAATGATTATATGTATACTAGTAAGATGCACGTGCAATGCACGTGCCATAGTATAGTTGGCTATATGATAGCGTAAATATAAAAAAAAATTATTTGTCTTAAACATTAGTTACATTAAACTTAAAACACTTAAAATGATGATAGGTGACAAAAAGAATATTAAGAGATTTGATTCC
>CAIGRN010107745.1:0-15878 GCA_903798345.1 Fraxinus anomala | reverse complement strand
AACCTAGAATTTAGGGTAATCAGTAAACGTCTGTAGACGGTGTCTTATTAAATGGTGCAGGAACAGAAGTGCCCCCATTCACTGGAAGCGCATATACATCTTTATCTTAGGAAGGCTGAACCTTATAGAAATAAAGCATCACCAAAATCTCTTACCTGGATTTCCTCATTGCGAAAATGCATTTTTATGGTCTCCATTATATGATCAGCTTGTGAGCATAATCTAGAATAAAATTCAGCAGATGAATTGCCTCCAGCAGTTTCAATACTTTCTATGAAGCATCTGAACTTGTCAAATTCACTCTCTTCTTCCGCATGCTCTTGTGCGAAAGACATTTCTCCATCAACGGCTGGGAATATAACTTTGTCCTCAGCAATGCTGCAGCAAAAGTGATACAAGTTAAGCTCATTTAAGAACAAAAGTAAAAGAAGCAAGACGCTCTATTGTGAAACATTAATTTGGAGTTTAATACAGGCCAGGAAAGTATATCATGAGCGAACACTATTATTTTCAGTTTCTCCATTTCACTGAAGCAGCTAACAAGAAGAATAGACTTTATTGCATTTTGAAAACTCTTGTGGCGCCATAAAAACTAGATAGCTTGTCCTTGTAAGGTAGAACGTTATAACTTGAAAAAGGCTTTTCAAAAACATTGCTTATAAAAAATGCCAGGTGCAAGCCTGCAAGTTACCAACAGCACTACGAAATAGTCCAAAACCTGAAACAACTAGTTTTATTCTGAGGAGCTCATAATTAAGAAATGTCACAGCACAAACACAAAAAATACCTGTGGAAAATGCAGACTTCGGCAATGAATTGAAGCCTCCTATTAAAGGCAGATAGATCAGAAAAATCTCCTGTTAACTTTATATTTCTAGCTGCTTCAGCAATGTCACTCAGTTCCTTTTCAATAGCCTTATGCCAATGCAATATATCATCTACTGGATGGTCTAGGGCAGACATCATAATATTACAATCTGACAGCAGCCTATCACTTTCAGCAGTCCTCGAAGATTCACATGCACAGTTCCCATTCTTAGTTGGAAGGATGAAGCCCCTAGCCAAAGAAACAGGAGCACTGTCATTTCTGGAATCATCTTCACAACGTTTACGTTTGCTGTTTATCTTTACCCCATCCATCCAGGTAAATATTATCTTCATTACAGAGAATATATAAGTCAGAATAATGTAATTAGTAAGACCTTCATTTTTGTGGTTTGCACTTTAAGGTATCTAACCTGTTGAAGCAGCTTTTCTTTGGGGATAATTTTGTGTAAGCATTTACGTATATCCTGCTGCTCATCAGGTGAAATTGACAGGGAAAGCCACGGAAGGAATTCTGCCATCATATTTACAGGAATGCTGCACAAAAATTGCCATACCAATGATGCCTGCTCCTCAAATGAGAACTTTTCGATAAGCAACGGGATAACCTGCCACAAAAAGCAGATACTTATCTCAGATAAAAAAACAAGAGAACTTTGGAAAGAATATGAATGGGAAATTAAGATCTCTGTTTGAAGTGGTAAACATATTTAATCCCATTAGCTGCCTTCTAGTAAATTACAAAGATTTATGCAGAGCATTATTTCCAAAGTATGTCAGCTAAATTGTAAATTTAACATGCTAAAATATATCTGACAGCATATATGCTCATAATGACACCCTTTTCTGAGCAACAGTGACACCTAGACATATAAAAAATAAGAATTCAAGTTGTCTCCTTCAAGATTATAAAACTATGTGTAATTATATACACACAGCAGTCATGGGAAGGTGTTTCTCTTATAAACACATTCTACAGGAAATATTTTCATTTTCCCACTGTTTTCTTTTGGGTTTTCCTAGAAAACAAGAACTCAAACATCATATAGCGACAAACAAAAACGAAGGTTAAGGATCAGCAACAATGAACCAAGGAGATAAAAAATTGAGAAGCTCAGCTGCCCAAAGTTTGCAGCCACCATTACATATCTATAAACGACATCATCTAACCCCAAGCAAATCTGAAGCAGAAATGTGATTTTAGAATTCCGAAGCTAATGAAGGTAAAATCCAAGAGTAAAATGGACCATCAGTTTCGAGTGGCATCGGTCCCATACAAGTTGCAACCAGATGATGAATACACTCTGCTGACATTTTGACCCATCACTTCAAAATCATTTCTAAAGTATTTTTGCATGATAATCGCTCCAGCCAAGGGAAAATAATCTTTTTGTATAAATATACGAACATTTTGGTTCATAATCACATGATTTCACAAAATCTGTAACGTATAAAACACCAATATTTATGATCAGAACTTTCTATAATTAGAGCTTCCTACGCTACCTTTAGTGAAACAGTTAGATTAACAACTCCTAATACCAAGGTGAACAAGGCCTGCTACTTTCAGTATAGCTCTAGTTATGAGTGTATGTAGGCTATTAATCCTATTGAAGGATGGATAAGGCAGTATGTAAGAAAACTGCGCATGCTTTGTTGTTACCCACTGGAATTCAATTTAGTACACCGTTTTACGATGTCCATACCATAGGCAGTCAACTGTCATGATTACAAAAAGAAAAAGGGAAGATAAAAACTAAACCTGCTCCTCTTCCTTGGCCATGTGCTGACTGATTGATGTTTGAAGGGCTCCCGTACAGGAGGCCAGCTCTCTCCTGTAGCTTCCTTCATTTTGCATATCAGAGTCCAACCATGTGAATAGCTGATCAAAAAGCACACTTTCTCCCTCATGCTCAAGGGAGTAAGTTCGTGCCACATTTTTTACACGGATATCAAGTGCAGGAAAGATAACCTGCAATCAAGAATGTAAAACAGTCATGATAATTAGTATCTGCTTTACTCATTACTTTACATTGGGGACAGTGGGGGAAAATGCTCATCATATACTTGCCTATCAAAAAAGATAAAAATGCTCATCACATACTCTACATATGCACATACCTTTCAGCATATGAATGCATTCAAGATACATTACATTAAAAAGAAACTCCTAACATAATGCAGAACTTATTGAGGAAAACTTAAAAGCTGTGATGGTAATTCCATGCACCGCCCAAAGCAAATGCGTATGAGAATTCCATTCAGATCATGTTCCGCTCGCAAACACTTGCAGCATCCTAATTTCTAATGTACAAGACTAAGTTTTATGCCCAATTAACTTGAGGTCAGCTAAATGAATCCTTTTCAACACTTTTGATCCAATACCACCACATGCTCAAAAGAACAATGACATCAAGCTTTTAATATCACATGAAACTATGTTGATTTTGACCTAACTTTCTCTCTTACAGCTTGTGCTAAGAGGATTGCTACGTTTTTGTGAATGTAAGATTTTTTTTTTTTTTTTAAAACTTTAAGCAAGATGTGTCTCAACCATAGTTGTCATTTCCATAATTTATTCTAAATTGTGTCACCTCACTTGCTGGTGCATATCCTCGATTCTCATTTTAATATTCTAGTATGGCTAAACATCTATCTAAACATCCTCCTTTTTTGTATTTTTATTTTAGACATTTAATGACCTAACATCACCTAGTATCATATAGCATAGTTGATATAATAATCATTCTACATAATTTTCTTTTGAATTTGCTAAGCATGGTCCAATCACATAAAGTGTGTTTGGGTGGGCTTATATGCGTGCTTATTTTACTTATAAAGAGGAGTGAGATAAAGTTATGAGCATATAAGCCCAGCCATAGAATATCGTTAGCACTTCTCCATTTATCAATCCACATGAATTTTATGTATCATACCCTTCCTTGCTTGCTTGAACCTAAATGCCTAACTAGTCACTCAGGACAACTTATTCCTTAGTTCCAAATCAACTACAATCCTTATTCCTACTATGATCAATGCTCTAGAAATTCCTTCTTAATTCTAACTAACCTGAAAATTTTAATTACAAAGTGCGTTTCTGAAATTCTACTTACGATGTTTCCTTCCTGGTCACACCAACTTAAACTAGATTGTCAATGAATAACACAAGACTAAGGAACCTCAACTTGTAACTGTTTTATATGTTTATGCATATCTAAATACAAAAAAGAGCACAATTCATACGGAACCTTGCAGTCTATCGTAAAAGAAAATTATATACTACTACCCTCGTTAGAAATCACACTTGGATCCAAATTCAAAATTCGAAAATGATGTCACTCAAAGGCTCGCATTAGAAATAACAGGAGATGTATGATGAGTAATAAATTCAAAACTCAAAGTGACTATAACTTTCCATAAAGCCTCATTTGGTTGATGAGATTATGAGGGATTGATAGCTAGTCCTGCAGCATCATGCGTTTGGTTAGATGTTGCTATTTAAATTATTTATTTTGCATGATTTCCATTTACTTTAGCAGGGACTAGAATTATCAAATTGATTGACTAAATTATCTCAGGGAAGAGCAGGGTTCAGGGGTTCACTATCAAGCACTAGGGTAATGGAAACAAGCCTCAGATCTATGTTTTTATTTAAATAAATAAAGAGTCTCATATCAGATTGATGGGAGTGTTGGGTATATGAAACTTTAAAAGATGGCAGAAAAAGTTTAACAAGTTTTTGTTGAAATTCCCTGTTCATTATGTTTCATGATCAAAATATGTATTCCAATTGTTTTAAGTTTTAATTCATTGGCAGGCTTAGTAAAACAAACATCGCTTGAGGTTTGGGAATGGGAACATCATACGGGGAAAAAATGTTGTTGATGATCACATAGCTCAATTTTAAGTTTTTGTATTATTGGAAAAAAATAGAAGAAATAATATTTGGGATTTGTGAACTAATAATATGGGTAACAATTTGTTTATGGATGGTTGGTGATTTTTCTGGTCATTTTATGATGGCAGCCGGAGTTGGTGGGGTGATTGCTGGTGGGATGATAACATTGTGATGGTTGATAGGGTAGTAATACAGTGGCCAATAAATAGTGGCAGTGAGTAGGACACTAAGAACGATGAGGAAGTGTTCTTCCCTCTTGTTTTACATGTTTGGGCGAAAAAAGAAAAGTTGGAAGGCTAATTGTGGAGATGGAAACTTTTCCACTTTTAGTCCCATGATTATACTGAGAAAGAAAACAGGGTTTATTAACAATATCGAGACGACATATCTTTTCATTATGTGTCTTCACATTATTTATTGTGCCTGATTCCATCCATGATCCAAATAAGTCCCAAACTAAAAACACAACTTTTAGGGGGAAAGCAAGACAACTAGGTACTCTTTTCCCAACCAATAGCTTGCCAACCGCTATCACTTCATTCTTTCGTTTCGTACACTCCACTTGCTATAGTGAAGGAAAAAGGATTAAAAATCCCCCTATGCGCCTCCACCGACATAGTAGGCATCCATTTCTTTAATTAAACTTTTTGACCAGATAAAGAACATAATTCCATTTGTTGGCTAATTATGGATCAAAAATAGAAAGAAAATGATTGGCACATTTTCAGAACTATAGGATTCACAATGGACTTCTTGGAGAGTACAGTAAGGTCAAAAAGAAATTAAACCGAGCTGCATACAATATATATTTTTGAGATGGGTGTTTGCTTAATAAATGATTAAATGAAACTTAGAATCTAACTAAAAAGGATAACTATCAGAATATATATCTGAATGGGGATGAAATTCATGATATAATAACTTTTTAACCATTGAAAGAGATTTAATCTACATTGAAGAAAGCAGTCAAAAAAATTGATGACGTGTTTGGCTCATAATATTGAAATTTCTATAATGGAATGTGTATCATATCTCAAAAATGAACATATTTCAAAAATGATAATATCTTGTTCCAACTGCCTCGCTGGATTTCAAATATATACCCAAACTCTAGTGACATTTAAAGCTTATTACCATAAAGAATGTTACATTCCAACATGTAAGATAAAGTCTTTACTCTTCATGTCATCAAATGCGGGATACTCAACAAAATAACATGTATGAAACAATCTTTACTCTTCATGTCATGCGGGATACACGACAAAGTCACATGTAAGATACAGTCTTTGCTCTTCATGTCATCCAATGCGAAATACAGGATAAAGTCATGTGTAAGATACAGTCTTTACTCTTCATGTCAACAAATGCGAAATACAGGATAAAGTCACATATAAGATACATTCTTTAAATGCAGGATACAAGAGTAACTAAATGATACAAATTCTAAGCACCACATTTCACAAATATAGCCCCTGTTTGAGCCTTTTTTTTTTTTTGAGAATAGATTTTGTAAAAATGATTTTTTTTAGTGTGGTTAAAAAGTAGGGAAAATTTTTTGGTTTACGTGCAAAATTATTTTATTGGAAGAATGTGTGGTTGAAATTGAGTTTGGGAGAAAATGAGTTTTAAAGAATGTGGCTCAAACAGGGGTGTAATTAATATTTGACATGAAACTTGAATTGGTGATATTATCGTACTTAGGAGGAGGTGTAAAACATACTGCTTTATCAAACACTTTTGCACAACAAATTACTTCCTATATTTTTTATTGCATGGTGTTCATCTTTCTTCTTGATGTATATATTGGATTTCTCAAGAATAACGCAGAATTGAACCAGAACGCAGAGAGATTTCATTATCCGATTCGAAGAAGCACGAAAAGTTTGTTTCCCCACTCTTCTATGGTTTTCCTCAATTTAATCAACCAGCTCTTACGAGAAATCCACGAGTACATTAGAGTTAAACTGAACAGATATTAACGGTAAGCAGAAAATTCAGTGACCAACATAACTTGCCATATAATTCCACCTAGTCCACCCCTAAAAAAAAAATTAAAATTCTGAGAAAATAATTAGCAGACAGTTGTAGACGTGGTTAATTAAAGTAAGCTGCCAGCAATCTTCTCAACTGGATCAAAAACTAAATCATCGAGAAATCAATTAAACCGGTACACAAGAATTTTGTGACTCGGAATTTCAGCCAAACAGCTTAAATCCCTCAATTACTCAGAAATCTCACTAAATTTTAGATTAATATCAGCTCAATTAAGCTTAACAAATATCAATTATCTTCTAATTCTGGCAAACAAGGAAGATTTTTTTACATACAATCGCAGAAATATCCAATAATTCAGAGAGAGACAGAGGCTTGCCTCATCTTCCGCATTACAGTGGTGCTTGTAAATCGACCGCAAGAAATGGCACTTCTCCATCAACTGCTTTATGTCCCCACAGCTTCTATTGGTGGCGAGGGCCATGGCGGCACGGTGAAGTCCGTCGAGCTCGGCCCGAATCGCCTTGTGAAAATACAAGAAAATCCGAATCGGCGACGAACTCCTCAGCCCAGTTGCCGAATGCCCATTCTGATCCACCACCGCTGGCAGCCCGGGCCCAGGTCCCGCCGTCATCACTGTTACGCCGCCGTTTTGTATCCCCGGCGTCGCCATATTTATACACTAAAAAAATGAATAAAACAAATGTTTCCCCTTTTATCCGTAAAATCTGGAAAATTTGGGATTTTCTCTCTCTCAGAATCTGGATTTACATGACAAGAAAAGAAGTGAAATGGGAACGAAATTGTGGTGGTTCGGTGATGGATAAAGAGGGGGCAATTGTAGTTGGACACGGGGCGGGGATATTTGAGGTTGATGATGTGGCATTAATGGCCACGTCAGCATGGGTGCTAGGTTTGTCGAATGCGCCAGGGCACGCTAGTGGACTTTGGAGGTACGTGGGTGAGTGAGGAAAGGGTAATTGTGACACGAGCCTTATAGGATAGTGATGAAATAAAACAGTCAAACTAGTTACAATTGAATCGATTAAGCTCTTGTTTGAGTTCCATTATTTCACATTTTAACGAGAAATATAATAATTTTTTTAAGAACGTGGGGTTGAAAAAGAAGGAAATTTTTTTAAATTTATGTGTAATATTATTTTATCGTGATTAATAAGAAAATGGAAAAAAATTAATTTTAATTTAATGGGATCAAACATGGACTAAATTAGTAATGGTCATTGCTTATAAGTCTATGGATGGTCAAAGGTTTTTCGAAGAAAAATAATAAAGAAATCACAAATGTTATTAAGTCAAAATTGATCAAAAAATCATGATCCTATAGAGTTTAAATGATCTAAAAAACTCGCTCGTCAAATGTTGTAAGATCAAGTCTTTACTACGGAAAGTCCATTTCAAGAAAATTAAATCATAACCTTAAGAAACCGAGATTATTGTTAGAATAAATGCATTGACACCAACCAATATATTGTCAAATTGATCGAAAAATCACGATCCTATAGAGTTTTACCGTGTGTAAATCGAAATGATCTAGTAAACTCGCTCGTCAAATGTTGTAAGATCAACTCTTTGCTACGGAAAGTCCATTTCAACAAAATCAAATCATAACCTTAAGAAACCGAGATTATTGTTAGAATAAATGCATTGACACCAATCAATATGTTGATTTTTAGGAGTATACAATGTATTTATTTGCTAAGGAATTTAAAACTTGACTGCAATTGAAAATTTTGATTTCAGTGACTCCCCCAAGTCATGACGTATTTGATACTTCAACAGTATAGACGTCAAAATTTTCTTTGACTTTCATGAGCAAGAATTGGAGTTTATGAATCGGTGTTACTCGATGTGAAACATTTAGATCTTTCAATTACACGAAAGTTTGACGAATAATTGTTTATACTAAGTGCTTGTTTGAGTTTCATTATAATCTCCTTAGAATTTAATGTAGGGGTAAAAGATTAATTTTAAGCACAAATTAACAACTACTACACGATTTACATATTTTGTAGAATTCATTCATAAATACTACCCAATGGGCTATTTTCCTTATTTTCTTACATTAAATATCATTTCATTTTTTTATCTCGAGTGTGATTTATTTTCTTACATTAAATATCATTTCATTTTTTATATCCGGTGTGATTTTTCATATATGTTTTAAATTTTTTTAAAAAGCTCGCGGGCCGGCTTAGTTCGCAAGATCCATTGGCAAACAAACCTAGCCCCTTGATCAAAAGGTCACGATTGGATCAACTCGACTCAGCTCATTACTACCCATATTAAACTATGGGCAACGTATACACCAAAAAGCCACATTCTAATTTTCAGTATTTTTTAAGTGATGCTATACATTGTATCAATTAGATCTCAACTTCATTTTTCATATTAAAAATATTCAATGAAGAATTTAATACAAAACTAACCTGAAAATGGTATTAGTGTAGAAGCCAAATGTTAGGGTGGCACGCGAGAGCTCCATGTCGTGAGTCATCACACATTCATAGCTCCCTCAGATTTGGAGGGTTGTATCCGAGCACCGTATTATTTAAGAGAGATTATTTGAAATGAAAATGATTTTTTAAAAGAATGTATGATTAAAAAGTAAACATAAATTAAATGTTTTCATGCAAAATTATTTTATTGGGAGAACGTGTGATTTGAGATAAATTTAAAAGAAAAATGAAACAAAAATGTGTCAAATAGACACTAAATTATTAGCCATCATTTGGATATCGAGGACCCCAATTTTCAAAAATAAAGAATAAATTGCAACTATAATCCTAAATTCTATCAATTGTATGTAAGGGTTCATTGAAAATTATAGAAACGGTGGCAATAGATTGAAAGTAGGGATTGTGTGAACTGTTTATTTGGGATTGTTAGCGGTAGGTTGGACCAATGAGTTGAATGGCGAGGTTGTACAATACCCATCAACTTCACATCTTTCACATAGTTGATTGATGGTTTCATGGCGGCGATGGCGGCAATGGTGGTGGTGGAAGAGAAAAGATGAAAGAAAGTGATTTTTGTTTTTTAATTTTGATTTTTTTAATTATTTATTTGCATTTTTTGAAAAAATTGGGATTATGGTTGCAATTTATTCCTTATTTTTCTTTTCTTTTCTTCTTGTTTTATTTAAATATGAGGGTTTATTTGTCATTTTGCAGTATTTTATTGAGAAAATGAATGAAAATTACGATTTTCACAATAAAACGGGGAAATATGAATGAAAAATTAAAATGTAGGGACGTTTTTGGCTAATATTAGTAACATAAATGGTTTTTCCATATCAATGCTGGACTTCATTAGTTCATTAGTCGATCCACGGTATCAATTTAGATATAAATTAGTTACACATTGAATTTGAAATTTCTCCTCTCCTGAACTAGGGTATTGGTGCCACGTAGGTTTCAAAGGTGCAATGTACTAGAAGAAATTATACTAATTAACGAAATCAGAACTCAATTAGTAAACTCCAACAATTAAAAAAAAAAAAAACAAAAATTCATATTTCTGCAGCCTAAACGTTTTGTGAATTGCTTACATATTTGCATACGTATGTATATAGGATTTTGGTGGTGCCCAATTCCATAGTGCGAATATTAATATAAGTGAGCGTGTGCTTTGCTTGTGGTTTGCCCACATTCTTCTATAAAATACTTTATCCAAATATCTCTTCACTCTTATCGTTTTCTACTTCGTGGTGTTTGATTAGATTTAAAAAAAAGTACATTATACATATAAAGCAATGAATAAAGTTTAAATGAGTGGCTATATTGAAGATTTAATTAATTAATTAATTAACCTAGTTCAAAAGAGTAAATAAACATTAGTGCTTGTGCTTAGGTTTCTTTTGATTAATCAAATTGGGTCTACCCACTAGGATTACTGCAACTCTTTACAATGCACAAAAGTGCATATGCATGATTTCCATTAACCTTTACAAATAATTTGTTTGTAAAGATGAACTAAAGAAGTTGTAGAAGTCCATGGCATCTTTCTTTTGCGTGAAATGCCAGATTCCTTTCACACAAGGGTGTTAAACGGAGCGAGTCGAGCTGTTCAACTTGTCTATTTTTTAGTTCGACTGCGCCTTTAGCGAGTGCGAGTCCGGAGGGTTACAACTCACTATATATATATAATTTTTTAATTTTGAAATTTCATAGGCGAGACGACGAGTTGGCGGGCGAGCTAGCCCCGTCCAGCTCGTGAGTGAGTCATAGACAAATCGCTACTAGGGGCCTTAATTAGGAGGTGATATGAGTTGTTTCCCTATCGACGATGAAGCTTATCTCCATCATCTCACTAACGAGCTTGACCTCCATAACATCCCTAATTTTACATGTAGTAGTCTGTCTTTTCAAATCATCAAAAGACACACAAGGTTACTTGTAAAGAATTTTATGCATTTTTTTTTAGCTAGCACCATATTACAAGTGTTGCACAACATTATATTTTACCGAACAATGATAAGATTTAACTTTCTTTTTTCTTATTTAAATTGTAAAGCTATTTAATCTGCCAGGCCAAACATGCAATAGATAGATTGAGATATTATGAATATACTGCTACCATGTACTAGACAATATAGATTTTTAAAGAGGAGAAAAGTGTAATATAATTTGTTAATCATCCCATAGAGTTCAACATACTAAACATACATCATTTTTTATCTAGATTTTGATAGGAGTGTGATATACTTATTCTCGAATTCAATGAATTCAAATATCTCCTTGAACAGAGTAATACATGTAGCATTATGAATCGAGTAATTCATGTAGCACTATTAGTCAGTTTAATATCAATTTACGTGACGCGTGAAAATGTAGTAAGATTAAATTTTAGGCTCAACTGAATGGATCTCATGTTCCCCGATGACCCAGTAATACTACATAGACACAAGTGGTGCTATGCATCATTATTCATTTGAACTCGCGGTGTAGTTACATAAATACTTGATTGAAAATTTGAATAAAAGTATTTAAATGCATAGAGCTCAAGGCCCCTTTTGGGAAATATTTTGATTCTCAAACAGTTAAAAATTATTTTAATTGTTTGGTAAATTCTAATATAACTTACTATAAAATAATTTGTACCATCTAGTTAGTAGATTTTGAGAAGCAGCAAAACAATATCGTTTCAAATTCTGTTTTTAGCTTCATCAATTACCTATAATTAAAATATCAATCTTAATCCTAATTAATTAATTTATTCATCTTGTGTTCAAGGTTAATGATATATCAAAAATAAATTGAGATGCATTAAAGGGTAATTTTTTATTTATTTAAACATTTTTCTATTATACTGACTATTTTATTATTTTGTAATTTTATAAACTTGAAATTTAATAGATTTTTTTTTTCAATTTAAAATAACTGTATCGAATGCATTGTCATAAAAAATATTTAATATAACATATTGTTGTAAATGTAAAAATAAATTTTATTATACTATGAATACTGATAATACAAAAGGACGTCATTATTTATCATTGTCCATTTTAGTAATGATATACTAGTACAACAATATATTAATTTTCTTTTATCAAACATTAAAATGCTGATTTTGAAATATACATTAACTTTAAAACAAAGTTTACTAAACACTCTTTTCCATCACACCAAAAATGGATTCTCTTAAAAGTAGAGTAATACTTAATCAAGCCTAAATCTTTTTATTTATTTATTTTTTTAAAGAGAACAAACTCCTACCCCTTTGGAGGTGACTAAGCTGGTGGAGCAGGTAAATGCGGAAATCAAAGGTCAAAAGTTCGAATTCTTTGTCAATACTTTCTCGGTCGAGCCTGTCGTATCGGGTTTGCCTAGTGCGGTTTACCTCTCCCTGGTGGTCTGCGGGCTACTGCACATGGAGCAGGGTTTACATATTGCACACTCATGTTAGTTAAGCCTCCGCTGACGGGTAGGGGCTTCGGATTCCTACGCCAAAGAAAAAACAAACTCCTTGTATATTTACATAACTATTTCACCATATATCTCTGAGTATCATTGGATCAAATGGTTATATTCATTCAATACCGCTTAATGAGTAACCAACAGTTGTTTCCTATTAAATCCACAAGTAAAAGGTAAGAGCTCTACTAGATAATTGATTTGGGTTTAGCCCTCCCCGGAGGGGTAAAAAAGTAACTTTTGATTTACTTTTAAGTAAAAACGGGTCAGCCAAAATCCAGCTATAGTCAAAGGTAAAGTTATGAGAATTCGTTCTCTCTTTTAACTTCTATAAAAATTGCTCTAAAATGATTTAGTTCAACCAAAAAGTCAATACCTAGTTCATCTGTAAATTTTAGCCTACTCGATTATATTCTTGTTCCTCCTCTAATTTAAGTAATTTTATTTATAAATATGACCAAACATGTGGAAGTAGGGACTCAAGCGAAGAATAACCCTAATCTGATAGCGGAGTCTAACTACTAAATGAGACTTCACTGCCTGTTTTGTACTTTTCTAACAGCTACCGTTTTTCAACAAAACATGTCGAAAAAAAAAAGGTAATTATTTAATCGATAGTCTTTATTTACAATAGTTTATGTTCAAGGGCAGACCATGGCGTGCTAAAGTTTCCCACTAGGATAGTGTTAAAAAAAATAATAATAACTAAGCTAGTATAAAAGTTATTTGGGCTTGGAAGCCACCCTCCGCCCCTCTCGATGTTGGTTCTACTTTTAGTGGACAATATACATCTTTGAACATCCTTGTTCTATTCAAAAAGGCAAACAAGACAATCCTAAAATGCAAGCATAATTATATAGTGAAAAGAGTAATGGAAATCCATTAGGAAATCATTCTTCACAAAAGATAAAGGAAATGCAGGCAATGATGGGAGGCTCATATCGAATAATTACCAGCTTTAAATCTTATAGTGGGAAGCCTTTGATATCCATCAAGCTTTAGTAAAGTTGAGATAGGCAGACAAAAATCAATGTCGTACCTCGACCTTTATGTGGTGTCCTTTATTTTAAAGTTACATAGTGTAATAGTGATATGTACAACGATATGATCATTTGGCTACGAGTAATTGTTAGATGCAGCTTATTTTGGTCAAAACTTTCCTTGAAATTTGTAAAGAAGTTATATACTTTATTAGAGAAAAAGAAAAATAAATAATCTTTAAAAATTTTGAAACGTATCATGGGGCATGAGACGGAAACATCATATTTTAAGTTTTCGTACTACATAGGTCTTCATTAGTCACGGTTGAGCTTATATTTCTATTTAGCTTCTTGCGGCTTGCAAGAACTTATTCTGAAAGACTTTCATAGGAGTAAGAATGTTGACATCTAAATCTGATTGGGATTGCTATCAATAGATCTTCACCTCTCTTCCCTCCATGTATATATTATCTGCAAGCTTGAACACACACATTAGAGACCCAGACCCAAGTTTCTCCAATCCAAAGTGACGGAGACCGCGATCTATTTAGCTTCTTGCGGCTTGCAAGAACTTATTCTGAAAGACTTTCATAGGATTAAGAATGTTGACCTATAAATCTCATTGAGATACAACATGTCAATAGATCTTCACCTCTCCTCCCCCCCCATGTATATATTATCTGCAAGCTTGAACACACACGTTAGAGACCCAAACCCAAGTTTCTCCAATCCAAAGTGACGGAGATCGCGATCTGAAACTCAAGTCAATAAATTGACAGATTTTTAGGTGTGAGAAAAAAGAACGAAGAAGCAATGCAAGAGTAAATTTTTTATTTCTAGAATGAGAATTACCAATTTGCAATTACTTTCAAATGATGCCAACTATGAGTATTTATAGGTAAATAATGAAATTGAAATCTTTTGAATGTTTGTTACATGATCTCATCCCAATGGCTCATATGTCAAACACCATGACATCACTTCATTGCCATCGTGTATGTGACCTCCCCACATTTTCTATAAATAAGCAAAATTGAGAACTTTTATTGTAATTAAATGTGGTGCTAATATATTTATGGTTTTATAAATTGTAGATTTATGATTCAACTATGGCTTGTGTTCTACCTTTCCTTGGAATTTTATTTCAAAATATGTTGTGGAAATTACACAAAATCAAAACTTTAATTTCATTCCAATTTTGCTCCTCATTCTCTCTTCTATCCATCAATCTCTCTCCTCACTCTTTCTACAGCCAACCCCCACACTCTCTACATAGTCGTTCAGCGGTGGTGATGAGCGTGACTCAAGCGAAGGCGACGAGTGCTGCATCGGATATAGAGCAACAGTGATGAGCGTTGCTCAGCCGCTGTGCGACAACAAAAGTGAGCTCCGCTACGTGCTGTGAGACCAAGTGAGAGCGTTGCGCTGGTTCAACACCTCTACCTTTTGCCTCTTGTTCCTTTTGCCGATTCAACCCCATCGCACGTCATGGTCGAGATCTGCTATGCACCGTGATCGAGATCTGTAGCGCCACGATCTGGTGTGGGTTTTTTGTTCTGTTTCCAGTTGGGAATGGGGGCTGTGGTAGTGGTGGTGGTGGTGGCTTTGGTGGATCCAACGATGGCGACGATTATATTGGATCTGGTGGTGACTGTGGTTTTGTTGGTAGCGGTTGTGGTTTTGAATTAAAAAATGGTAGATGATGGTCATGTCGATATTTTTAGATGATGGTTTGCTGTCGGAGGTGGTAGTGGTGGTTCAGGTGACGGGGTTTCGATTGTCATACTGTTGGTGGCAGTGGTGAGGTGACAGTTACAAGTGTTTGTGATGGTCATAGATTATTTGGTTGTTTGTAACCATTAAATTGATTAATCTGTGGCCGATAAACAATATTCGACCAATGAAAATAATAAATTGTGATCAAAAAATAATGTGTGACCTAAAAAATTGTTAATTTGTAATCGATAATTTGATAATTTATGACTGTCTAATAAGGTGTGACTTATAATATTTGTAATTTGTGACTTATAAATAAATTGTGACGTTTCAATTTTTAATTTGCGAACGATAAATAAATTGTGACTTATAAATTATTTGAATTATCACGTTAAAATAATTGGTGTTATATAAAATTTGTGATTTGTGACTGTTCAATTTAATCCCGCAAGTGTACGGGTTCGTTGTGCAAGTAATAAGTGTGATGAACTGAGTTATTGTCCCACAGGGAGTAGCGACTACTTATGGTGTAAT